>JAOYSI010013566.1:14684-35496 GCA_025775065.1 Hiodon alosoides | reverse complement strand
TGCAAACCTTCATGCACACGTTCATGCACACGTTCATGTTCACGTTCATGCACACGTTCATGTTCACGTTCATGCACACGTTCATGTTCACGTTCATGCACGCCTTCATGTTCACGTTCATGTAAACATTCACGCAAACCTTCATGCACACGTTCATGCACACGTTCATGCACACGTTCATGTTCACGTTCATGCACACGTTCATGTAAACGTTCATGCACACGTTCATGTTCACGTTCATGTAAACGTTCATGCACACGTTCATGTTCACGTTCATGTTCACGTTCATGCACACGTTCATGCACACGTTCATGTTCACGTTCATGTTCACGTTCATGTAAACATTCATGCAAACCTTCATGCACACGTTCATGTTCACGTTCATGCACACGTTCATGTTCACGTTCATGCACGCCTTCATGTTCACGTTCATGCACACGTTCATGTTCACGTTCATGCACACGTTCATGTTCACCTTCATGTTCACGTTCATGTAAACATTCATGCAAACCTTCATGCACACGTTCATGTTCACGTTCATGTTCACATTCATGCACACGTTCATGCTCACGTTCATGCACACGTTCATGTTCACGTTCATGTAAACGTTCATGCACACGTTCATGTTCACGTTCATGCACACGTTCATGTTAACGTTCATGCACACCTTCATGTAAACATTCACGCAAACCTTCATGTAAACGTTCACGCACGCCTTCATGCACACGTTCACGCACGCCTTCATGTTCACGTTCATGTAAACATTCATGCAAACCTTCATGCACACGTTCATGCACATGTTCATGTTCACGTTCATGCACGCCTTCATGTTCACGTTCATGTAAACATTCACGCAAACCTTCATGCACACGTTCATGCACACGTTCATGCACACGTTCATGTTCACGTTCATGCACACGTTCATGTAAACGTTCACGCACGCCTTCATGTTCACGTTCATGTTCACGTTCATGTTCACGTTCATGCACACATTCATGTTCACGTTCATGCACACGTTCATGTTCACGTTCATGTAAACGTTCATGCACACGTTCATGTTCACATTCATGCACACATTCATGCACACCTTCATGCACACATTCATGTAAAGCCAGAAGTTTGCCGGCGTTTACCTGGTGCGTAGCATGTGAGACTACAGGGCTTTCTGCAGAGAGAGAAATCTTACCACGACCACGACGAAAAGGGGTGTTTCTCAGTAAGGCCAAAAGGATGGGAATATTTATCGTATTAAATCTGACATTACTTGATTTTGTATAAACCTAATTATAAGATTACATTGGAATGTTTGTTATCTTTTTTGTTCTCTCAAATGGACACACAGGCATGTACAAGCCCAAACATTCTGTGAGGATTTGTCTTTTTCCATAGATATTTTCACAGAGATACTCTAGAAGGAATAGTTTGGTTACATTAACACTCGAGATAATGGAACTGCATTTAGTCAGTGTCAGAAAGGTCTTCACAAAGTTGTTTAAAGCAGCTATCCGTAAAGTAAATATGGGCCCATAGGACTTAAATTTGTGCCATAAGTGTTTATGAAGATACACTGCACATATCTTCAAGCTGTGCTGCAGAACACGTCCAGACCATAGCCTTATAACTATGTAAGACCATACCTTACAAACAAAGGGTGAACAACCCCAAGCCCATTTAGCTTATCTGAGTATGTAATGTCAATCAAGCTCAAACAAGAGCAGCACAGGGTAAAACATTATTAAGGAACGTGGTGAAGGCCGTGGTTACCCATTTCTCGGACAGGGATACCATTGTGTCTGTAAAGAATTTTTGCGACATGCGGCATGAAAAAAGTGCTATACAAAAATAAATACTTTGACTGGTTGATTTATAGATTGACAGACTCAGTGTCTGGGGAGGGAACCCACCTGCGATGAGAACAGTCGCAGCGCAGGTGACCGTCCCACGCACGTTCTCAGCCATGCAGGTGTACGAACCTCCGTCCTCAAGCAGGGCGTCCCGGACCATCAGCTGGGCCACCCCATTCACAAACGAAGAACGGGCGTACGGGATGGGCTTTTCTGTGTCGTCGAGAAGCATGCGTCACACAGTGGGGAAATGGCTACGCACGAACACACACATGCACCGAACAACGCCATATGCTGAATCAACACAGATAAAGCCAGCAGCGTCTCTCGTAATCTCCAGGACATTTGAAGTTTTTTTCTCTCTTTATTCTCCTGGAGGCTGGTTGTTATTCAGCCCTCTAACAGAGCAGAATGTTCCTCCAGCTAAAAACTGCGATCACTCTTGTTTGCAACGGGTCAGTCGCTGTTGAAGTGACTACAATTGAAGGTTTTGTGCAGAGGAAAGCGATTTTTCATCATTTCATCAGTTACTCCATGAGGCTGAAAATCTATTATATCACTTACGCAACTTACGCCTGAGTGAATGTGACCTAACTAAATCAGTTTCCTATTGCATGGAACCAGCGTCGTTTTCTTTGTTTTTGTTTACCTTAGAAGCGTTTTTTAAATGTTTATTCTTCGTTTTTATCAAACATGCAACTAAATATACTTCTATTAAATCTCCTAGAACTAAATTTACAGAGACATCCCACAAAATTCAAGCTTTCATTTCCACAACTGAAACGTAGTCTTTTTTACATAGCTCTGTTCACAGCCTAATTTGAAAAAACATCAGCACCTTTGGTTTAAATAACTGTGCCTTGTCAGTTTTCAAATAAAAAATAAAAAATGTTCTCAATGGTTGCTGGTGGAAGAAAACCTGTTATGAAAGAGAATATCTGGATTACAAACGTTACTGCCCCCTAGTGGTATAAAATAATCATAAGGCAACAAAGGAGACAGCTGGCACACGTGCGTTTGTTGTGTGTTGTGGTCCCTCTCACCATTCAGGAGCCATGTGATGTGTGGCACGGGCTTTCCCTCCACTGAGCACTGAAGGACGAAATCCTGCCCCTTATTCACCGAACAGTCCCTCAACGTGCTACTGAACACCGGGGCCTTGCCGTCTGCCCTGGGGCCTGTTCAGATAAACAGAAGAAAATACAACCTTAAATCACAAATTGCCTCGAAGTTTTCTTCAAAGGTGGCTGTGCAGAACTGCATCCCTCTGGCACCACAGTTTTACCACACCGGCGACCAACTCCACCCCACACACCAGCTCTACACCTTGATTGACCAAGGGGACACGTTTAACCCAGGGGATGTGGAAGAATTTCGTGGGGATATGCGTAAGGAACACGGCCTGTTTGAGAGAGATGATTAACCGTGTGAGAGGATTTGCATGAAACCATTTTCTCCCAAGGTCCTGCAAAAGGCAGCAGGAGACAAAAAAGACTCTACTCTGCTTCACCCTAGAATGGCTGGCTTAATTTGAGAATAGTTTGAGATTCCAAATGTGATAGCAACAACACTCATCGTCATCACGTGGTTATCTAAAACTGTGCAGCGCCACCATGCCTTTCTGTTAAAACTCACCATAGATTATGCCAATTTATGGTGCCGTTTTAAAGTAGCAAGCAAATATTTAGCCGAGCGGGGGCTTTGGTGCGTTTCATGTCGCCTCACACGAGAGGTTCAGGACTGACTGGAGGCGGACGGTCATTAGAAACGAGCCGAGTGAAATCCTGCCGGTTTCACCCAACCCTGGGCGCCGCCCGGACTATTGTGCCCAGTACCTCTGCTCTCCTGCTCATAGGCGGCTCATAACATGAGTTGGATTTGGACCTGACAGCTCCCAGGGCTCAGTCTGTGCTCAGGTGAGTGTCTTTACAGACTAAGCCAATCGGGGGGGCATATATATTAATTACATTTTTAAAACAAAACAATGCCAGTGTTGTTATTGTCAGATCATGCAATACAAATGGTCTAAAACAGGAAGTTACAATAAAAACGACATTTATCAGAATTGATCAAAAAATAGAAGCTAATTACCTTTATTTAAAAATAGTCTTAAAAACAGGTGCATTGCAATACGAAGATTTAGTTGCAAAGAGATGCAGTAATACTACACACCAGTAGGTGGCGAAGCGGGGCAATATTTGTACCTTTTCATTTGAACATTTCTTCTTTGTTCTTGATTAATGTCGCACTTCAGCCCCCAAACCTCACACAAGGACAGCCGCATCAACTCAACAAACCAGACACTCCTTTTGCCTTGAGAGAGCTCAAATCGTCACGATAGCAGTGCAATTCTGGCTCCACTCGTTTGCATATTTGTTTGTGACGAAGCCAACAGAAAAGTCTCTGAATGCGGAGCCAGGCTGTCTAGCGCTGACGTACATTACTCAGAGAACCTCCAAACTATTCACTGCCCCATTTCAGTCATTTCATGTAAATGATGACTTTTCCAATGTTTTATTTTGCTTCCATTCGAGCCTGATATCTTTTAAAGGCAGCTTCCAAAACCAATATTACTTCATCGCTGCTGAGCTTGAAGCGAGTCGCTGCAGTTCAAATCAGCCACGGAGAATGTTGCGCTTCTCCCATGCGCTCGCATAGCCATCATCGCTACCCTGTATTTGTCTGAAGCAAGCGATCCACAGGTCCATTCATCTCCAGCAGCAGGAGAAAGCTCTTCTCCCTTGCGCTCGCGTAGCGATCATCGCTACCCTGTATTTGTCTGAAGCAAGCGGCCCTCAGGTCCATTCATCTCCAGCAGGAGAAAGCTCTTCTCCCTTGCGCTCGCGTAGCGATCATCGCTACCCTGTATTTGTCTGAAGCAAGCGGCCCTCAGGTCCATTCATCTCCAGCAGCGGGAGAAAGCTCTCCTTCCATGCGCTTGCGTAGCCATCATCGCTACCCTGTATTTGTCTGAAGCAAGCGACCCACAGGTCCATTCATCTCCAGCAGGAGAAAGCTCTTCTCCCATGCGCTGATGATGCTGAATGGAAGGAGTGGAGCTCTGTGGTGATGTGTGGTTAGTTTTGTGCAGTAGCTTCAGGCAGTCACTCCTGGCCTGGTCAAGGATTCATAATTCTGTCGATGCAGATTCCGTCCCTGGACAGCCGGTAGGTGGTCGGCATAATTAACTGTCCAATCAAATAGCTGCTTTTTTCCCATCATTATCCACTGAAACTTGGCTTGAATCTCTTTGTTATCTAAAAATACGCCCATTCATACCGAAGCAGCTCAGGTTAAGTAAATTGGATTTGAACCTGTAACCCTCTGGTGTGAAGTCCCACTTTTTAGCCCCCAAAACAAACACGCCTCAGTAAGATGATTTTGAAACACCGTACTTACTCTTGACGGTGAGTGTCCAGGCTGCAGAGGTCTTTCCCAGGCTGTTTGTGGCCGTGCATCCATAAATCCCACAGTGGTCCTTCTGGACCTTCTCCAGGCAGAGGAGGTAGGTATCTCCCTCTTGCTGGATCTTCAACCCTGCTCTTCCTCTCAAGATGACGCCGTCTTTCATCCAGCTGAGGGAGGGCCTTGGGGAGCCTGAAACTAAGACCCAAAGTGAAACCATGACAACCTTGTCCAGGTTCCAAAAAAATAAGATGTCATATGGTTTCTTCTCTTTTTCCTGAGATTTCAAGTGAAACTAATTGTACTGCCCATCTCCAAAGCAGAAACATCAACATGTGTCAACAGACGTACGTATGAATTAGAGTTACCTTGGCATCTGAATACCACTGTCGCCCCCTCCAAAACGTCCTGGTTCTGGGGCTTAATGTCTAACTGGGGCAGGATTCCCCCCGTTTCAAATGGGCTCTTCCTCTGAAAGTGGCGCGATTGGCCGGGTGGTCCAGAGTCGGTCGTGTGGACGCCGGCTCTGCTTGTGGCCGTTCTGGCGACATCCTCCAGCCTCGCCCCTCTCCCCGTTCCCACTGCCTGCTGGGCCCCGGGCCTCAGGGGACCCTGGACCCCAGTGACGGACTGTGGCTTCAGGGCGGGCACTGCCGGCTCTCCCGCCTCTGTCCATTTCTCTGTCCCCACGTTCCCTGACCTCACAGCTGGCCTGCTAGCCGTCACAGAGCAGGGGGAATCCCTCCTCTCCGCTCTCTGGCCGGCTTTCTGATCGGTCACTAAGCCGTTGCTTGTATGCTTGGCTGCGGACAGGGCGACTGCGTTTGAAATTGGGGAAACAGGAGTGGCCGGTCTGTTGGGAAAAATTTACAACTGAATTTTTGTAGAAAAAAATAAAAGTGTTGTTTCATTGACATACCGTCTTCACCAGTATTGAATCTAGGCGGCAGGAGTAGATTGAGCGTTGAATTAATTACATTTAAAAAACGTATTTACTTACATGTCAGCCTCGCTACAAGAATCTGAAAGGAAAGAAAAATGTTATATCATTAATAATAACAATAAATATAGCACATTTTAGCATCTACACAGGGTCAGACACCCTAAACAGAGTCAAACACCCTATGCAGTGTCAGACACCCTTGTTTTTAAATCATAGTAATTGCAATTTTTATTATTTATGAAATCATGTCAAAATGTATGGCAGTAGAAAACACTATACAGTCCTCTTAACCGATAGTTATTCAGCAGGAATAAAGGAATAGGACAACTGGCGAAGATCTGAGTTGAGCCATGGAAAACGTGGCCTTCTCTGACAGATTGTTTAGGAATGAAAAGGTAAAGACTCTATGATTGGCTATTCTGTACCCTGAACTGTCAGTTCCACGGTCGCTGAGGCCTTCCCAGAGCTGTTCACCACTGAGCATGTGTACGACCCCATGTCCTCCGCGCGGACGTCGCTGATCTCCAAGAAGTGAATCCCCGACTTTTCAAAAACTCTCAAGCGCCCGCCGGTGGCCAGCTCCTCCCCTTCCTGACAGAGAGCCCAGGCAGAGAATGGTAAGGGCAATCGTTTACCGCAGGGCAGGTTTTGGTAATCAGTCACCGCAGGGCCAAAACAGATACGCATCAAGGGAATCTAGCACCGCTTCCCACCTATCCTACAAACCTTGAGCCAGAGAACCTGCGGTAGAGGGCGCCCCGTGATCTTGGCCGAGAACTTGCCGCTCTGCCCCGGTTTGAGGAAGAGGCGCGAGGGCTTATTGACAAATTTCGGGGGACTCTCCCCCCAGATGCTCGGCCTGCTCTCTATGGTCGGTCCACCCAGCCGCCTGATTGCATCATGGGAAAAGGACAGATTCCAAATTATGTCAACATTATCAAATGTGTCTGTCATCACAGGATGAAGCTAAAATGACCCTGAAAAGAAAATTACTCTCAGTAAAGAAAGTAAAGATTAGTCAAAAGTCACTTTCAGGAGAAATTCATTCATTCACCATTCATTCAGCATTCATTCAGCATTCATTCACCATTCATTCAGCATTCATTCAGCATTCATTCACCATTCATTCACCATTCATTCAGCATTCATTCACCATTCATTCACCATTCATTCACCATACATTCACCATTCATTCAGCATTCATTCACCGTTCATTCACTATTCATTCATCGTTCATTCAGCATTCATTCAGCATTCATTCACCACTCATTCATCATTCATTCACCATTCATTCCCCATTCATTCTCCATTCATTCACCCTCTTTGATTATCTCTGAAACAAGCCGTGTAGCCATTCCCGGTGCTGTACTGGAGAGACCATGCAAATATTACTACATTTTTCGATGACCTCGTGTGGCTGTAGGACAGAAAAGGCAATCCAAAATCTCAGTGAGTATTAATTAAATCCAAAGTCTCGGTGAGTATTAATTCAATCCAAAATCTCAGTGAGTATTAATTAAATACAATGTCTTAGTGAGTATTAGTTGAATCCAAAGTCTTAGTGAGCATTAATGAAATCCAAAATCTCAGTGAGTATTAATTCTTCAAGGACCAAACACAACCAACAAAAATGTAAAAATCAGATACAAATACAAACTTTTGTGAGTATAGGTGAGTATAAATAACATCATCAACAATAAAATAATCTTACCCCACTGTTCTACTGGAGGAGAGAAGGTTATGTTTCTTCCCAGCATTCCCTATTTTTGATGGAAAATATCAATATTTTGTAGATGAAAAAACCATCATCAGTAATGCAGTATTCTGCAACCCTAATTGTCTGTGTGTTATGAAATTCACCTAAAACAAAGTTCTAACAAACTTCAGTACTGAAGTAGCGTATGGCAAACACACAAATGGATTCTCATAGAGGGCCGTTACTTCTGCATATGGGCTTGCAGAAACGGCAGGTGTTCTCCTGTGGGCCCAGTACTAGGTCTGCAGTGCGTGAAATAACCCTGCATATTAGAGCAATGGGAAAGCTCTGGCCTGATCTACTCGGACATGAGAAGCGGCACCTTCCACCGTGATCTCCACTGCCACCTGGCGACAGCCCGCATCGCTCAAGGCCTCGCAGGTGTAGAGACCCCCGTCGTCCTCCCGCACCCCCTGGATCTCCAGGCAGAACGTCCCGCGGGCGGTCTGCTCCATGGAGTGGCGATCCCCGGCAATCACAGGTTTCCCGTTCCTGAACCAGGTGACCTGTGGCTCAGGGCTGCCCTTTACCTGCAGGCGCACATATCCAAACACACACAGAAGGGAGGGCTCGGTTCTTGATTGTACTCTTTGAAAGAAACTTCACGCTCAGATTAGCACCGCTAGTGATCAGATTTTCAATCCACAAACCCCCAAGTTCAGACCCATAACCACTACACAACGTATACTGCTTTCAAATCAGTCAGGTAGGTTTAGAATAAACCATTAAACTGAAAGAGATCATTTGGAAAGGAATAACCATATCAGTTACTATTCACCAATATACTTTTTCTGGAATAGAAATAGAGGCTGAATCAGTTTCAGCTTGAACTAATCTAAAATACAATCAAACATTTACAAAGCCTGAATTTGTAGTAGAATGCTTAGGTAACAAAATTATAATGATAATGTACAAAAAAATCATAGCTTTTTTATTACATAATTTATTACATCATGTATAAATATTTTTATTACATAAATATAAGACTTTCCCCCGCTTTGAAGTGTTAATTTTGGATAATTTAATAATAAAAATTCACATTTTCATTCCATTTTGCATCAGACCGAAAGAACCTATTGGGAGAACGGATCTAGTCATATCTCTAACCCACTATTAACAAAGCTGGCCAGAGGACAGTGGTTATTAGTTTAAAAAGAACTGACCCTGTAAAAAAATAAATTAAATAAATTTCTGGCAAGCACTGTTGAAAAAACAAAAAACAAATGACTATCACCGATTACAGATACATTACAATAACACAGAGACCAGTCGCGACTGATAAGTTAAACTGATTAAAGCGTTTGTAGTGGCACAGATTCCTCACTGCCTAGCAACTATGCCCAGCTCCTAATGAGCTGCGGTTGGCTGGATTTTTTACTCTGCACAGCCTCACACTCAGTCCTCTTACCCCTCAACCACCAATCACGGCTCGCCATTGACTCAGTCTCGCCAAGGTCCCCTGTGTATCATCAACAGCCAACAGTTTTTAAAATATATATCTTCACTCACATTTTGTACTCATTTAGTTGCTTCCATATTTGGATTTTTACTGGATTTTTGACTCAGCAACTGGTAACACACAGCTATTGCAATCTTTATCTGTTGTGTTGGCATACAATCAATTGTTACTCATTTTAATAGCATCCTTTATATAGCAACCTTTTCTGATGTGACCCCTGAGAATCTAAGCAGAGATTTTTGTGAATGCTGTTTTCTTATAATACTGCTATTGGCAGAGACTCTGCAGTGTGTTGCTACTGGCGGAGAGCGGCTGGCTTGACATAAGTTAGCGTAGCAGGTAGATTGTTTCAGGTTCCAAATCACACAGGTACCACGCTGATCCTATCAAGCCTTCAACAAGACGAAAAAAAAAAAAAAAAAAAAAAAAAAAAGATTTGCAGAATTCTTTACATTGGCTTCAGTCACTTCCTTGTTATCACTACACTTGTTTTATGTGGAGTCTCTGAAGCATTGCAAATCTGTGGCCGGGGTTAACAAGAACGGCATATGGTGCGTTTCTTTCTCTCTCTCTCCATTAGAGGCATGTTCAAACAACCCTTCCTTCAGTACCTCGTCCCCGCCCTCAGAATTCAGCAACGTTGTGTTTTTGAAGGGAACCAGGGCAAACCTGAGCAGGCAGAAACACTAGACTTGGCCTCTCTAAGAAAACTACAGCAACGCGCTTTCAAAGACGGCTTGCTTTGAATTAACAGCCAAACGAAAAGGTAGAGGAAACCTTTCCCAGTTGCAGCTGCTCCTAATTTCAGACTGAACATAAACGGTTAATACGGCTCCACTGCTTGTAGACAATTGATACCATATGGAATCTGAATTCCAATGCGGGACAAAACACACACGCACACACACGCGTGCACACGTGCGCACACACACACACACGCGCGCGTGCGCGCACACACAAAATAAAGTATCGCGTTATATCCTCACATTCCAGACTGTCAGACTTCCTTCTTGGGGCTTCAATCACATTCTTCCTCCGATGTGTGAGTCAGGCTAGGCATGCCCAAAAATAGCAATATCGGGTTGAAAGAATTTATGAAATCAGTCGCTGATGTTTTCTCTAGGATCCCGCCGCCTGTCTCTCGCCTGCACACAGCTTTTCGGGCTGACTTCGCGCCCCCTCAGCTACCTGTGGTCAAGCCCTTCACCGCAGAAATCCTCGACAGCAGAACTCCTTCCATCCCAGTCTATCTCGATCTCGGCTGAGCGTTAAGGCGCGCGTTCCGCCAGTGCGCTGTTCAAAAACAGACAGCTGCGTGCGTAGAAATGCCTTTTGGCAAACCTGTAAACATGGAATTACGGCAGAGGGGATGCAGATTAGGAACAGAGTGCGTGACCCAGAAGAAGAGGGCCGTGTCTGTGATGACACATAGAAATGAAACAGCCCAAGCCTCGCTGCACTTGGCCACCCGTCTGCATTACTCCATCATGCCAAGGTACCCAGACTGCAGAGCAAACAAAGGCCAGACATTTAAAGCTCCATTACGGTTGCCAGGTCATGCCGGAAGAAAACAGGGAGAAGTAGGCATTGAGCTCTTGTGAAAAACACTTTGCGTTTTAACAACTGGGATTGTCACTACTGTTGAAATCGATGCCTGCTGGGGAAAGGAAGTTGGTATAACCGAAACCCATCACGAGACTGAAAGTAAATCGAAACATCAAAGGCTCTAATTCTTTAATGAGGCACAAGTTTGGTTCTCTTCATCAACCAAACCCATTCAGACCGATGTCGCCAAATCGCATTAGATTTAGGTTTAGACAATTTCCTCAGTCAACTGCGGTTCCCAGATAAACACAAAAAAAATGTGTTTGTGATACTTCCCACTTAGCGTGATACTATACTTACACAGTCCGTCACAAATTATTTTCAGGAATTCGGTTATCCTGCATTTCATTTCCTTTGAGCTACCCGGCCTTTCTACAATTGTTAAGTGTTTGCCTGTATCAGATTTCTATATCACACTAGAGACACTCTAGGAACACAGAATTTACTTCCGTCAATAAAATCTGTCGGAATAACAAGTAACACCAGAACGTTTATGGCAGGTTGGTTCGCGGGGAGGGTTTTGTCTGTAATGCCCCCAAAAAACATTGGGCTAAAAATGCAAATGAATCATTAACGTATAGGTTCAACCCTGCTTTGTTCCTGGACCATGTGCTTGTGCTTTTGAAGGCTGCAGGAGGGGAAATATCCGTTCTTCCTTTGGCACCCATCCCTGGATTACTAGGGAATTACCAGTTCTGTTAATTCATCACTTGAGCTTTTGCAGGATGATGGTTTCTCCACTAAAATTGCTTATCTTCTGCAGGAGTCTGATCTCTTCTCTCCGGACGGCAGGAAACACCGGATTACATGTACTTTAAATAGATCCGACAACAGCTCCACCCGGGTTTATCCAGTTCACTTCACTACTAAGTTATTGCTGCAGTCGACATTGCCCTGATATTGGTGCGATGGTGTGATCACTTCTATAAATCTAGTTCCATGGTATTCTTTTTCAAATACACATCATTCTTAATCAGTAATGTATTTGAAAATAATTTTTGAAAGCGCTGGAATGTATTTAAATCACGTTCAAGTACGCATTTGAAATTTTTCACTGTATGACTATGTAATTCTTTTTATGTTATATTGTACGATTTCATGTTTTACAGAAGCGCTAGAATAAATAGAATTTGCTAATTTCCGGCTTGGATAGTCAGGGGTGGATTTTGGATTGTTCGGATAGTTACCTATTTCTATAGAGTGCAGTGCTGTAAAACTTCAGGAATCTCTAAGTGGTTATGGAACGCCTCCAAAATCAAGCTGCTGTTCCGGGGGAAAAAAGGATCCCATTAAGTAATTAAAGATTTGGATGGACTGCCCTGGCCCTCCAGAATGGGCCCATGGAGTGTGAGTGAGTATGGGAGAGACGCCGGGTGCTGGCATTTCTGCCGAACATCTGCTTTCAATATGCCGGCTGCATCCAGTGTGGTCTCCAGCAGCTGCGCGTGCACAACGCCTCGCACACCTTTCTGTGCGCACTCCTTAACCCAACGAGAAGTCCCCTGGCGTAAAAGTTCACGATTCGAGGAGAGGCTAGCGCTGTCGGACGTCTGCTGTGGACATTCCCCGTCTTCACAGGACCGTCACCCTTTTACCCAAGCGGAGAAATGCTAAGGGTCAGGAAGCTTAAAGGACCAGGGCACTATTTACGGTAAAACTGCCAGTGGGAAGAGATGTCACAGTAAGGCACATGTCTTGGCTGTGATTAAATACTACGAATATAATCATTTACTTTGCTTTCACGAACGCATATTTTAGTTACTTTTAAAAACCGCAGTGAATAAAACAGCTATTCTAAACAATGATGTTTATGAACATTAGGGATGTGATTAAAGTTGCTACATATGGACATGATATTTAGGAATTACAAGCATCATCATAACTTTCATATTACTCCCCACCCAGCTGCACCATTCCTGACTGTATTAGGCTAACGAAAACCAACAGAGCTAACGGCAAAAACATCTGTGTTTATTCCCCGCTGTTTTCACACACAGTAGAAGCAATAGTAACATTGTATAATCCAATTTTATTTGGTCGAGCTCCTATTCAGGGCAGCGTGCAGTACTGTACTGTTTCAATATAGCTGGTTTGCCTCTCTTCCAAAAGGCGATGATCTTCTCGTGGGGGTCGTTTAGTCTGCACTGTAAAGAGATGCGCGGCTCGAAGGCCATTGTATTGGAGGAGATCTACCACGCCACTGCCTCGCCCTCCCCATGCGCGGCGACGTGATTTGTGGCGCCGAACCACAGTGCATCTGCACCATTGGCGAATACAAATGTATATCCCAAACGTGACGTAATAAACCACTAAATCAATTAAAGAAGTGAGCGATCACAGACGCTACAGTAGAACGTAAGGTTGGGGGAGGGGCACAACACTTCTAAACCTCCCCGACCTCCTGTCTGGGATTACAGGAAGCCGCCGTGGACGCGTGCACTTGCCACCTCTCCGATGCACAAAGAGAAGATCGGTCCATGCTGATGTGAGGCTGCGCGGGGATATCTGGGGAGCAGATGTTTGAAACACTCCTAGGTTCCCTACGCTGGCGCTGGGCTGCAAACGCAGGAATTCCGAACAGACAGACTAGGGGGAAATTAGCCTCTAGCTTCGGCCTCCTGATAAATGAGCAAAATTACCGAATCTAACTGCATTTAAAAAAAAGAGTTGTACATCCCCAGAGTTCTCAAACCTGGCAGATATTATAGTCCTCCGTGACTAATCAGACACCGCATACCTTGGACACATGATTATTTTCTATAAACTACGGCCGATAAAATGGCCACTGAACCAGAGGGTATTCTGGCTATAGGATCTTCTACCAATATAGTAATATTCAAATTCTTTAAAAAAAAAAAGATTAAAATAGGAATTTACAAATTCAGATCCGCACGGCACAGTTTTTAAAGCCTTCATAGGTGAACCAATTCCTTTATGTAAAGGCATTTATTACTCTGTTATTCCACTGAACAAACCAGGAAGTCGTTACGGTGTTGGATGCCTCTGAACGAGTCAATGGAAAATCCACCTAATTTGATTAGCGACTGATAACACACAGCGAAAGAGGAGATTCCGAACAGACTGTCTCTCTCAATCCGTTTTACTTACGTATTTCCTACGTGAATCATAAACTCTAACATACAAATGCAGACAGACTCACAAATGATTTATATTTCATTTCCTGTGTTCATTTATTCAACCTAAGTGCTTAAACAGAAAGGATGCGCTCGCTAATAGAATTTATTTACAAAACTTATTTACAAAAGCTAAAAATAAAATACCGTACTACTAAAAAACTACATCTTTAAAAGTTGGTGAAAGAACTATTGAATAATTATTTTCACTTATATTAAATTAATCATGCTATTCAAGGTAGATGGAATTCGACGCACCAGTACACAGCACTGACACCTTGGACAAAAGAACCTGACAATCTCAAGCAAGTTGTAAAAAAAAATATATATATAGAAAAATACCAGCCTTGTTATAGCACTGATCAGAATACGTTCGAAACTCCACACTAATTAAGTGCGTATTCTAGGAATAAGTGCACGTCTCAATGCATTACAGTTGACAGCCATAATTGCCTCCAACCAATCACTTTCGTTTCCAACAGGACATCGCCGTAGTTTGAAATTCAGAAAGAATTCCAGAACGATTGTAGATCATCGGAGCGGAACTTGAGCTGTCTGCATTCTGCTCCAGGAGCTCGACTTGGGTAGCTGGTCACAAGGCAAAGGTATTTTAATCCCCATAAACAGCCTGTCTTAGATCATGCTCTATACTGTCTCACTTGAGTTCGTCTATATTCTGCGGTCAGTTGGCAATGGGTTCGGTGCTAACCGGTCCGTCATCCATCAACAAGTCACCATCTCCCTTAACTAAAAAAAAAAAAAAAAACCCTCTGTTGGCTTATATTTACTTAGCATAAGCTCTAAATTAATTCAAACAAGTGGATAAAGGTACCCATTGTACCATCCTGATGTAATCGAAATTACAAACATCGGTGTAAATAATGACTTCGTCGACGTGTAAACACTAACGTTTCTGAGGTTCAGCAGCACTGGGGAAGCTAAAATCTGTTTACATATCTCCGGAATCTCACTCATCACAATAACAGCTATACACAGTTCAACTTGGAGCTGAAGCTTGCGATAAAGACTTCCAGGTTTAAAATGTAACAAACTTAGAGGTTGTTTAACTATCATTACAGATGATGAATCCTGTAGATTGTTAGACATTAACCCTGTACTGAACAGGTAAACTGAACTCACTGTTCCGGGAACCATTCTGAGACTGTTTGTGCTTTGTGACAGGGCGAATTATCCGGTTGGAAGTATCCATGTGACAAAGGGCAAACTGTAGCCATTAAGGGATGCCCCTGGTCAGAGATACCTAATAAACTGGCCACTGAGGGCAAATGAAACCTCCTCCTAAATCCATTATTTCAAAGCACAGCTAAGGTACTTGTTTTCATGACAAAATCTTCGTATAATAGATAATAATACTTTTCAATTCCACACTTTTAGAGCAGTGGTGGGAGACTTCTGTCTCTGAGGGCCACATGTCTGCTCTTTTTAGAGTTACCTGTGAATAGGAAACTTGGAATGCAAGGTGAGGTGGTTTCTATGCAGACCTTGCTCCCCTCGAGGACTGGAGTTCCTCACCCAGGTTGGAGAGAAATGTAACCTGATGGCTTTAACAGGCATTATACATCCAGAGGAAGCAATAAATATCTTCTGAGGGAATGTCTCACAGAAATGCTATCACTACGGGGCATATATGACATTACAGCCCTTAGCGTAGGTTTTGTTGCCTTATTCAAAACCCATGTCGGGTTTACGCCCACTTTGCTTCCAGCCATGCGGTTTGCGGCTGGAGTGAAGTTAAAGCCCACTCAAGATACCATTGTCAGAATAGCATGGTAACCTCCTTGGGATGGTAATAAAGGTTGAAAACAAAACTCCTTGACAGATTTGCCGTCTTCTTTTTCAAGTATTACTTCTTATCACCTCAGATCTTTCTAGCAGAACCACACTTGGGTTTGTCAGTCTGGTCCTGGCAGTGGTGCCCACAGGTAGCTCGCCGTAACTACAGCTATAATTTACGACAGTGTCAGACACATTATGCCAATGTGACTGGTGTCAGCTATCCTCCATCAACCATTGTCAACATATCGGGTCGTTCATCAAAATTTAAATGATGTTAAAATGACGCACCTGGAATTGACTAACCAAACAATGTTTAGTCGCAAAAACTAGCTGACTAGCCTTTTTTAAAAATGAATTTGGTTCATTTTAATCTCTTTCTAGCCAGGCAGGTACCACAGCCAACTGTAGTGAGCTGGTGGGTGAACCATAATGGGAGAACCTGCTTAGGAGGTGATACGGGCAGTTTAAAACAGTGTGCATGGTAAGTGAGGATTTTGTTTGTTTTATTTCGAATTAAAGATGTGAAAGCGCCTTGTCTGGGTTCTGTAATTTGAGGGGAGAACGATCTAGTGGGAGAGAGGTATTCCCACAAAGTATTGTCAGCTGCTTATATATGACAGTAAGGTTAGCCAGCTGATGACAAGCTTACAAATTGTTGCAAGCAACTCCCCATAATATACACCCATCGACCCTACTTTTCGTATGTCTTCAACCGCGCAATCCTTGACCCCAACATTGGTTTTATTAATTATAATTCCCAAGTATTAGCGAGGTTGTGTTTGGTTTCAATAAAAACGTGTGCATTTACACAAGTTCTAAAAATGTATTAGATATATAACAGTAATATTGCGAGCCTGGAATCTAGACCCATTCTTTCACTTCAGCGTTGGTTTTTTTACAAACTGTAAATCAAAAATTGACTGTAGTTCAGCACGTTCACAGATCATGATTGTGCTTGAAGTCACTAAACCAAACATCTTGCATGCTAATATCTAGACAAACTAGATCACTACAACGATTACAACAAGTTTCAAGTTCATTAGCTTGAGGAATTTATATGTATTTTTTAATTATACTAAATGCCAGTATAAAAGGCTGTCAAGTCTGTTGCTATTGTTCTGTTATACTTCAGAAAAGCAGATTTGATACAGGCTGTGTGGATGGAGGCCCTAATTAAAAGCAGTTGAATGTGTGGTGAGGGCTTGGCAGATTTTTAATGTGAATCATTAATCACAGTCCTTTCTGGACAGGGGGACAGGTCCTAAATGCACGACATCCACAAAGATTCTCTTATTGAGGTTGACGGAGAGTTCACAGGAAGTGGTGAACAAAACCTTTGGGACTGTAATTTCCCCAAAACGCAACAGCAAAAGATGAAAGGGTTTAAAACTCAGATCTTGGATACGGAAAAAGGATATATGTGGTTTGACAGAAAGAGCAAAGTGTCTGGCCAGAGCGCGAGTAATTGGCCACATGAACCATAGATGTTTCAGAAATATGTCTCCTGAAAATAATATTGACAAGCCTGCTTAAAAGTTTCAACCTCAGTGTTGGTTCTCTGGTCTGTCATTTTGGCACTGACTACTGGGCCAGACAGGGCTTAGTAAATGTACACAGCAGAAAAGCAGCAATGTGCTTTTGTGTTTTCCATAAGATCTCTCTATGGGCTACAGCCACCAATGACAAAGAAGCCACGCCCTTGTGACAGCGTCCAATCAACGGACGAGACTGTTATAGTGACGGCGAATGGAATGTGCAGACACTCCCGTGTGCTGACTCATACCTTTCCATAGAGTCGCGCTGTACCCCCCAGGCTGACTCGGGCGTGGCGGGGAGGGAGAGTGAAGACGGGGGGTTCACTGGTCAGGCTGGTCTTGGAGATTCGAGTGGCTGTCACATGCTTTACATCCATCATGTCTCTCTGCGATTAGAAAATAAAAAACATTTTTATATTACAGAATATTCACGCACATGTAGGAAGGTAGGTGACATCGTCTGTTATAGTTTCCTGTTATTGGCTAAATGGTGAAATGCTTGACGTGTACAGTGTGGTACACAGTGCAGAAATATCACAGCAACACATGCTGCAGTTAAAGGGTGACTAAACAAACCAAACTAAATTACATCACATAACTAGATTAAGTATATGCCTGGCTAAATCTGACTGTACGTGTCCTTTTGTTTAGGGCAGCACATATAGAAAAAAAAAAAGAAGTAAAGTACTTTTTATGCGTTTTTGCATTATTATTTTATAAAATATCCCCCTTTGGCTTCAGTGAGCTTGTTTGTCTAGCATGGACTTGTCTATGGTTAGCCTTGTCATAATATTGAGGTTTGAAATGTAGGGAAAATTACAAATAAATGGAACTTCCCTTTCCTGATATTATAATGGAAATACCGCCTATGTTTATGGTTTTGATTTTGGCTTCCCGAGAATCCGCTCCCTGGGCCAGCATTTCAGCTCTGGCACACGCTCGGATAATCACGGATAAACGTGCCTGTTTAAGTTAGGAACAAGCAAAAGCAGAGACCCTGAAACCTGTACACCACTGCCTACCCTAAAACTCGGTTGCACCCAAAGCCATTTGGGGTCAAAATGCGGTTAACAGTCAGCTCACAGTCTCTCACCATTAACCTTGGCGTAAAGGGACTTTCAGGAGAGCTCACGGAACGATGGCCGAGCAGTTTAAACATATCAATGTACTGTTGATGTAAGGTAAAACCTTGTTCTGCTGGGTCGAACCCTCGGGCTGAGCCCGCGGCGGTCCGGAGCCCGACAGGGTGAGACGCCAAACCCCTGTTATTGCCAAATAACTAAACCATAGCCTATGGGGGCAGCTCCAAATCGGGCAGTTTTGACGAATTTCTCGAAACCTCACCTTTCCAAGTAAAACTCATTTAAAATAATAATAATAATAATAATAATAATAATAATAATAATAATAATAATAATAATAATAATAATAATAATATTAGTATTAAAGCATTGATGTAATCAATACATTCAGTTGTGTAAGCCTGGGCTGTGGGCTTTGGGTTACATTTGCAAATGATCTTACTTGTAAACAGTACTGTTTCCTACTTCCTGATTGCGATTAAATCGTCTCTAATTCACCATTGACTCATTTCCTAAGCCATTGGAAAATGTATCTAATCATCTGTCATGTCACCATCCAGACTGTGTAAATAATTATTACCAGATAGGTGTTAGCATAACAACTTTGATTATGTTTGGATCACTAAATTTTGCTAGATTTTTGCTAGATACATTTTAGTAGGGCAACATGAACTTCTTTTGTTGCACATGAATGGCCATGCCTGAAATTTCACAAAGGAACAAACACCAACAAAGATAAAACAGTCATTTAGACTTGACTGAAATACATTAAAGGCAGCAGCTTTAGATAAACAGCGCAAAACAACTTCGGGATCATTGCTAGAAGACCTGAATTACACTGAACGCATTGACATGATGTTATTCCGCTTGCATTGAAACAGGCTTTTGTCTCCAGGGCAGGTGTAACAACAGGAGTGCAGTATATAAAAGTGTAGAAATCTCCTACAACAGGGAGCCCAGGGATTGCTGCATAACCCCGCCCCGCTGGCAGATTTCTAACACTGATGGGCTTTATATGCAGATATAAGCTTTATATATACCTCTGTCAAGGTAGTCCGCTGTCACTAATGCAAGCATGAGCTAATGTACCATATCTTAGGGCTGCGTTAAGCTTTACTGTTATATTTCAGGCCTTGGACAACAGCTTGCTGGTACTAAATCTGTAATGCTTCACAAAGATTGCAGCTGCAGGGTGAAATTTAAAACCATTATCTACATATTTTGCTCAGGATAAGAGAGTCTGCTACGAACTAAATGATAATAACGCCATATGTATTTTGGCTTCTGCCTCACCTGCTTCATGCGGGACTTATTGTATAAATACAGGGCTCTTTTTTCGTCTGTAAATAGGGCTTCCCCTCCCCCCCTTCTCTGTCAGTACTGTGTCAGTTTCTCTGGCTGGTCTGTTGTTTCGGTGTCACACCTCCAGATGAGTGTTCACCTCTCCGCTGTTGTTCTCTTTCTTAGTGGAGTTAATGGACTCTGTTTTCTCACTTAGTCTGTTGGAGACATCTGTTGGACTCATAAAAATGCCATGGTGTAGAGACCAAATTTAGAACAGCCATCAATGCAATACCCTAACTTTGTACATTATTTTAATAAGATCCTGCATCATCTATGAACAAGGCATTAGTCTTTACACGAGTCACCCCTTGCATAACACAGTCAGCATGTTCAGTAAAGAGGTATCCTCATAAATACTACAAATACGAGACGTGCCTGTGTAGTCACAACTATACATTTTACAGACTTGAACTAAATCATTTAGCTCCTCCTGCCCCCCGGAGCTTGAGGACATTATAGAGGTCAGAAGACCTGGCCTTTGACCTTTAATTTCAGCAGTGAAAGGACCTGGCTTGTTCATAACACAACACTCCCCAAAACATAATCCAGAGGTATAATAACAGGAGCAGCTGGTGGACGTGTAAACATTGGGTTCTGGGTTCAAGTTCAAAGACATCCACTGCTATTGTAACTTTGCCCTAGCAAAGTAAAGTAGCTAGAGTGTCTGCTAAGCAAGCAAGCAAATTCATGAAACGGAATACGGAAACCAAGAAACACAGTTAAGAACTTACTGTCTAACCGTCACAATGAAGCTGTGAGAGACCACTAGCTAGAGTAACCTGCTCACCTAATCACGCCTGTCCTCTCTATGTCCCCCGTAACCGTCTCACCTAATCACGCCTGTCCTCTCTATGTCCCCCGTAACCTGCTCACCTAATCATGCCTGTCCTCTCTATGTCCCCCCTAAC
>JAOYSI010013556.1:2123-16417 GCA_025775065.1 Hiodon alosoides | reverse complement strand
TTGTGTTCCTGAGCTGGTGGTTTCCTTGTTACAAGCCCTTACGAACCCCTAAAGAAACGTTTTATTGTGTTCCTGAGCTGGTGGTTTCCTTGTTACAAGCCCTTACCAACGCCTAAAGAAACGTTTTATTGTGTTCCTGAGCTGGTGGTTTCCTTGTTACAAGCCCTTACAAACGCCTAAAGAAACGTTTTATTGTGTTCCTGAGCTGGTGGTTTCCTTGTTACAAGCCCTTACGAACGCCTAAAGGAAACGTTTTATTGTGTTCCTGAGCTGGTGGTTTCCTTGTTACAAGCCCTTACGAACGCCTAAAGGAAACGTTTTATTGTGTTCCTGAGCTGGTGGTTTCCTTGTTACAAGGATGCACTGTGGTGACTGGCGGCCTGTGCTGTTTATCTGCTCCCGTTCACTATTTGGCAGGAAACAGACATCCAGAAGTTCTCCTTATCTCCCAAGACCTGCTGTGTGTGAGGAAACCGCAGATGCACATGCACAGAAACATTTTCATCCTTTATTTTGCATATATTTTTTACTTAAGTTTGACCTACTGTCAATCACTATATCATGTGATATCTTCAGCACCCTCGCTCAAAGTAAATTAAAAGGGAACACCAAATCTTCACAGGGGAAACGGTTGATGTTTCTTTCCCCAGGAGAGAGAAGATGTACGAGGAGGCAAGGGTGGGGGCTTTCTTGTAAGGTTGTTCTCTTGAGTGACAGCTTCGTGGCTGACCTTCCTCTCCTGTCCATCCTTGCATTGCAACCTTTATTTTGTATCCAAAAATGTGTTTACGCTGCCTGCTAAATACGCAGTGGGGTATACATCACTGAGCCCACGGCTGGCTGAAGGCTTGAGGAAATGTGACTGTTTGTAGAAACGCTAGGAAGCGGTCCTCAAAATGGCTGAGGAAAAAACATCTGACCAGACGGACTGTCTGCAGAAAGAGAAGCATGGCACAAACGGCCCCAGAAGAGCCGGTCACCCAACACGGTCTGACTGAAGTCAAGAGTTAAGATCATATTTACACAACGGGCAAGACCCTTCTAAGTAATGAGGTTGCGGTATGTAGGCCCCAACAAGGAGGTTTGCAAGTTGCTTTGGGGTTATTTTTGATCTCTTATCTCTCGTTTTTACAGGAAATAACCTCATCCGGTTTTCCAGGTGTAGACCAGTTGCTAATGCTAAAACTTAACCGAGTTTGACCCACATTGACCGTCTTTGTTTATGTAGGAGCGATTTATCTATAATTGAAAGTTACACAATAAATAATTGTTACTATTCATTGTCATAATGTGCAACTAGGGAACAGATTACAGGAGAAATACTTTTTTGTTGTCAAATATTTAGGTAAATCCACCCTACACTTGTATACCATTAGTCCGATATACGGCTTGAGCTAGCTTTTAGATATTTTACGGGTATCCCCAAGAGAGCGAGCGAGTTCTACGTCCTTATTTTCTATTTAACTTTGGATGGTTTCCTGTCGCCGCAGAGAATCCTGAGCTCGAAAGTAGAGTCACTCAAACCCATGAACGCGGTGCACGATTCTATCCACACACCACCTGATGGGTTTTCTGATTTACAGAGTCGCTTTAAAATAAGTATCAGTTTTGAGAAATGTGGACGTTGTCAGTAGTTCATGTTTAAAATTTTCTATTTAAAATACTTCAATCCGCAACATTAGTGTTTTTGCAGTTAATAACTACGATAAAGAAACTGGGGACTATAACGTTTACGAGTTTTTTTTTTTTAAATCAAACAAATAAAGCACGGAGTTAAAAAGGAGATTTTAAAGCAAATGCGGAGAAAGGTAAGGATAATTTACTTTATTTTACGGATTACGGAGCTGTGTCTGAGTGTGAAGATGCGTTTAACAGATTTTCGTTTTAGAGCTCAAATGACCGTCTAGTTTGCTGTGAACCGTTTCGTAAAGTTTTCCGCCTGCTTAATCAATTTATGCGTTTGTTTAAACTTTAACGAAACTTAAACGATGTTCCAAACGTTTAGCTTTACCGTTGTCAGCAATCGGTTTAACAAATCGTTGAAGAATATTTCTATACAGTCTCAAGAGGATACATTCTGCCGCTTAATGCATTACCTAAGTGTCTGGAATTGTTTGGTTTAATGCTGGATTGCGTGAAATTCAATGTCTGGGGTCTAGTCGATACAATTGGGCAATTGTAGTGTGCATTTTAATGTGTTAGTTAAGGAAACCAAATCAAATGACTGGTTATTGTAAACTACATCCTAGCCAACAAAACGACATTTAATTTTAAGTGTGCAGCTGGGATTTTGAATTTAAATGGTTTGTGTGAGCACAAACGCAAAGGGGTTTAAGAAACGGCTACTGAGGATTACAGTGATTACTTTGTTTTATAGGCAAAATATTATTATCATGAATGAGAAGCGTATTTTATTTTTTATTTAATAGTGTCGTCATGACTGGTATACCGGAATAAAAAAAAAAATACCAAAAAAATGTCCACTTTGATTAGTTTTCATAACGCACTTACCAGGTCGTGGGTTATTGCCTACAACATTATGTGGACAAAATACTTAAAAAGGCATACTTCATATTGATGCTAACTAGTAGAGAGAGAGGGTAGATTGTGGTTTCAGCAGATTAACCGCACTTTTATTCGGTTAGTAAAACTGGGACGTAAACAGAGGTTGAGGCGCTCGGATTTCATAACAGTAAAGGAGGCCGAATATAACAGTCCCTCCCGTACTGTGTAATCCTTTTTAAAATTTACTCTCCACAGCCGCCAAAAGAAACTAAACCCACCTGCTTACCGTTTTTGCTCCCATACAAAAGCACACTTCCCCCAATCAACACTCAACAATTTAATACAACAACAATTAAACCTGGAGCCCCTGGAACCTGGGAAGCTCCAAACTCTACCCTCCTAGTATAGTACCCTCCTAAGTATTTAGTTATTCCCAAAGCAACCATTTGCATATTGAAGATATTTATTTTTTATTATAGGTTCATGTCTGATATGCATATGATTTGTATTTGAGTAACATACAACGTAAGAGTGTTTCTATACCACAAACCCAGTATAGGTTTCAGCAACAGTGTAGCAGTGTGGAGCTGAGGGTAGAGAATAGACTGGACCGCAGAGCCCGGGCTGGACCGCAGAGCCCGGGCTGGACCGCAGAGCCCGGGCTGGGCCAGACTGGAGCTGCTGGTGCTGTCATTTTTGGGGAGAAGTAACAACCAGCTCACGATTGGCACTCTTGTGTATAATATCGTTTACAACTTTTTTTTATTATTCGTAAGATAAATGAATGGCAGAAGAGACGGGCATTTTGAAATGTTCCTCGACGTCTCCAGTGTAACGAGGAGTGAAACCTCAATCCAAGACTGGACTGGAGGACCAACAGGCGGATTAGCGACGTCGCCCTCTGCCCCGCAGGTGACCTGTCTGCTCAGATTGTGGAGGAGGTCTATGGGAGTTGGGGTGTTGTTGCTTCCTGCTGATGGGATCTAGCTGCATTGTTTGCGCTCTTCCTATCGTGCCGTTACTGGGCAATAAGAGGTCGTATTTGGGTGCTTCGACACCCTCCCATTGGGGGTCCGTGCCAGATTGTGACTCACACTGTCGGAGAGGAAGCAGTGTTGGCCAATGCATCAGTTTACAGTGAAATCACGAATGGGATGTATGCTGAGTCACTTTAGTTGATAATATTATTTATTTTACTTCCAATAAGTCATCGGATAGGAATGGGATGTATGCTGAGTCACTTTAGTTGATGATAATATATATATATATATATATATAATTTTTACTTCAATAAGTCATCGGATAGGAATGGGATGTGTCCCGAGGACATTTTCATTGATCTGTCTTCTGCGGTGACCGCACTAGTCAGAGGAACAGGTCTGCCTCCCTATCTATCACACAGGATCATTTCTTCGCATTGTCCTGATATCGTCGCCTTTTAACATGTTTTAAGACAAGCGGCTTACTGCTGATGAGGTCAGTTTATTGCACAGGACACACACCCCAGTCTGGGTGGGGGCCTTTCCGTTCTACAACACTGGTGCGCCCTCGTGTCCATAATCGGCAAATTAAAGGATCTCCTTCACCAACTGAGCTACTCAGGAGGTCTAGACTAGCATTATTAGCATTAACATTAACAGGTCTTGAACACTAGTGTTAAGAGAGTTCAAGGTAGTCGATATACAGTCCTTTTTTAAAGGAAACCAATTTAACAAAATAGAGAAATGCGGCTGTCTTCGATTGAAGTTAACACGGTCAATGCAGGCTTGAGTATGTTTTTAATGCCCATGTGCATTCCTCGTCAAGGCAGTCTGTTGGGTGCATATTGGCATCATGTGGGGGTAAAGAACACCCAATGCCCCTGTGTCCACTGGTTTTCAGAAGGGTTGTAACGAAAACCAGCGGACAGCGGGTGTGCGAGGACTGTACAGGAAAAAACCACGGATCTAGTGGAGCACGGGCAGAAAGAGTCTGGAAGGGTTTCGAGTTTAGGTAAATATGGGTTAGGGGGGAGGGGCCTGAGCACATCACACTGTAGCGTGGGGAGGGTCTGGGGTGGGTTAGTGAGGTTGGTGTGTGGGATGGGTGAAGGAGACACGGCAAATTAGGGACTGGTGCCTCGTTGGTTCTGTGGTTTCTGTGCAGCGTGACTGAAAAACAGCAGAAGGGGCTTGTGGGTAAAGGCCCCATCGGTGAACCGCTTCAAGCCTGCTTGATACTTAAACAGTTGAAATTTTAGTTTGGTTCTTTTATGAGTAACATACCGCTAATTCATTATTATTTTTTAAGACGTGTTTTACGGAATATAAGTAATTTGTGTGTTTTTTTTTTTGGTTTATTTATTACATTTCTAAACTTTCCAAATACTCAGTTTTTAATATTTTAAAGATGTATGCTATCGAGGTAATGCTCCTATCCCAGTTATTCACCATCCTCAATGTGTGGCGCCACAGTGTTAAGACATCAAAAAGCCCCGCCCCAGTTTAACTACCGTTCAGCCAATTCTGTACGGGGATACCTGTTCCCTCCAAGGGCAGGATTTTGGATTCATTCCTTGTCCCGACGCTGTTTCCATCTAATTAGACGGTTTTGTGGTTTACAGGCATGTGAGGCTCCGTAAGTATCCTGAACTAGCTTAAATTGTTTCCATGGTTTCAGTGGTCGGTCATCTGACAAGGGATTTGATTTGGGGAG
Organism: Hiodon alosoides; assembly: GCA_025775065.1. Classification (NCBI taxonomy): domain Eukaryota; kingdom Metazoa; phylum Chordata; class Actinopteri; order Hiodontiformes; family Hiodontidae; genus Hiodon; species Hiodon alosoides. The sequence goes on along the minus strand of JAOYSI010013556.1, from coordinate 11,218 downwards.
TGCAGTAGTCAGAACTTTGTACGTGTCTGCTTTTTGCTTTGCGTCAGTGGAAAGTGGTCCACCAGGGTTTTGCCTTTGTGTCCCATAGCCCGTCTCTCATATGTAACCCGGGTCAATCCAGTTCATTCTGCACGTGTTTCCTCCCCCTCTCCACGAGCCATTTCCACGTCCCAGAGTCTAAATAAAGTCGGTTGTTGGCACCTTTCAGTCACGCGTATGAAAATACTGTTTGAAAAACATAAAATGAAGGAGTAGATTCACCCTTCACTTGCATTTTACTGTGGTGCATTCTAAACCCTCCGTTTACGTATGGGCGCCACGTTACCTTAAAGTAACAATTTCTAAAATAAAGGCATGCTAGACTGCGTTCTAAAAATGGGAATTGGTAGGAAAAATATTTTCCGCGAATGTGGCTAAGGGTTCACTTAGGGCTTTGTTTGTGGATCTCACTGCTGGTCTGGTGTCCAGTTCCGGTCAGGATTATCTGCCAGGGTGGGCTCATGCGGGCCTTAACGGCCACGCTGTTTACGGCTGGCTCTGGGAAACGGATGTCTGTTGGTAACCCTTGATTTCCACGCAAGCTGTTTCCTGTCTCCATCCTTGGGTGGTGGGGGGCGATGCAGATGAACAGTAAAAGGGAACTTATTTCAGTAGAATTGAAAAGGTGGAGAAGCTGAGGTGGATGTCACAGTGTCTTAGCTCCCCGTCCCTATGCGTCCGCTGCACCGTAGCGTTCCCCTGCCGCTCCCCGCTCACTCAGCCTGGGCTCTCCCATGTGTTAGACCTGAGAAGGCATCTCTTCCAGCCAGAAGGCTTCCTGGAGATGATCTCTGAATGGGCTGACCACCCCTCTTCCCCACCGAGCCCAGGGGGAGGTGGTTCCAGGTGCAGTTCTGTAGCATTGCTATTGGGGGCATCCATTTTTCCATCGAGCGTAAAAGCAACCGTTGTCAGTCAAACTAGTGAGAAGACGGTTTAGATGTCACCCCGGCTGCTTTTAGCTTTTAAGGTGGACGCCATGAGCCGAGATTTAGGAGGAGGAGGGGAACAACTTTTTTAATGCATCCAGATGTTCAAAAGGCTGGATTTTATTCTCCCTCAGTGACAAAAGCGATTACGATAATAAAGAGCAGATTTCCTCTTCACCCCAAATAAGCGCTGAGATAAAGAAGAAAATTGGGCCAATAAATTACTAGGGTCTGACGAGGAAGAATTTGGCATAGGCAACATTTCCTGCCGAGAGGGAGGCTGATGGCACGTGATGAGAAACTCAGGAAACCATCCGATCCATTCGTAGAACATCCATCCTGGACACTATTAAATGATGCCCTTTTCTACTGGCCTGCGTTACAGGGCTAACCTTTAAAACCAGAAGCGTCGCTCTGAGAATGCGATGACGCGTACATGGCTTTTATGTATTGAACACGATAAAGGCAATATCTGATGTCCTTGACGGTCTCTGCTAAATCGCTCTGGCTTTGCAGTGGGACGATGATGATTCTAGCTCATTTATTTTGACATGCTTGATATGAAACTACTGGTGATGTAATGATTGCGGTGTTGCAGTTGGAACCTGAAGGCTGTGGGTTAAATTCTCAGGCAGGGCACTACTTTTGTGGACCGAGACCGATATTTCTTTGATACGTATCCAGGTGTATTATACAGTTAATTATTACAACAAAATCTCATAGAAGTTTGCATAATTGTCGGCCCCAGGGAGACACCGTTATCGTCTAAACTGGAACGATACCTAAAGCCGCTCTTTTTAAAAACATCTACTTCCTACAAACAGGAGGTGCCAACTTTTGAAACACGTTCCCAATAAGCACGCCAGCCAAAACTTCAGAATTTGCTGGTGGAAACCAGATGTTGGGCCGGTTGCAGCTTGTTAACCTTATAATGTGTTCAGCCTTTATAACCGCAAGACCTTTTAATGTGTTCAGCCTTTGTAACCGCAAGACCTTTTAATGTGTTCAGCCTTTGTAACCGCAAGACCTTTTAATGTGTTCAGCCTTTGTAACCGCAAGACCTTTTAATGTGTTCAGCCTTTGTAACCGCATTACCTTATAATGTGTTCAGTGATTTTGTCTCTCTGACTTGCTCCATTCATCTGGCACAGTGATATCATCTCTGCCATTGGCTGTTTAGTTGGGGATATCATCTCTGCCATTGTTCGTCTGGTTAATCCAGATTTTTCAAATGTCTCTACAAAAATCCTTCAGAAAATCCCTCCCAGTACTCTTGGTGTGTGTGCTGAGTACCAACTGGGTATTTATGAGGGGCTTGCAGTATAGCTGAAGAGTTTCACCTGGGGCACAGAAAGCATCTTTAATGCGAGGGAGTGGATCCTTTCCGCTCTGAGGGTGACAGGTGGAATAGTGCAGCCAGGACGCCACACCTGGGTGGGGGGTGAGGAAGGGTGACTGAACAAAGCCGGTCGAAGAGGGAGCCGGGAAATGAGGCGGAGAGGCTGGGGGAGGAGGAATGAAATAAACAAAGGATTTAGTGATGGAATGGGATGTTCCTGCCAGTGGTGTGATGGATATTGGTCTGCCGCTTAGATCTGCATTTAAGGTTTACGTTTGTTTGGATTATTTAAATGTTTGGTTGCTTTATAGAGTTTGTGTTGGTCAGCCTCAACAGTCTGCAGTGTATATTTTCTGTGATTTCTGGTTTCGGTTTGGAAAGAATCCACGTTTTCACTCGCTCTTGTCCGCACTTTACTGTGATCATAACTGCTCTGCATGGTTGTGCCTTCAGAGAATGATTTAACATCCGTGTGTGTGTGTGTGTGTGTGTGTGTGTGTGGTCCTTTCCTGCTCCTGTTCTGTGAAGCCACAGTCATGCTGTGTGTGTGTGTGTGTGGTCCTTTCCTGCTCCTGTTCTGTGAAGCCACAGTCATGCTGTGTGTGTGTGTGTGTGTGGTCCTTTCCTGCTCCTGTTCTGTGAAGCCACAGTCATGCTGTGTGTGCTAAGTCCAAATGGTGGACCCTGTGGAACCACAAACAAACATTCTGAACTGAGCAGCAGCATAGAGTCCAAGGAATCCATAGGTTTCACATCCTCAGCAGTCCTGATTAAAGAACGGGCCCGGTGAAGAGCATGTCCACATCCGTGTTTCTCTCTGAACCATCTTTGTGCGCTAAAAGCACCGTGTTTATCTGTCAGTGTGACCTTCACCATAGTAAACCAGTCATGTGATTAACTTCAGAAGGTGAATCTGAGGGTTTTCAGTCCATCCATTTAGAATTGTGAATTGGACAGGAATCGGATGCTGCAATGACGTTCTGTCTGGTTATTTAGTGTCTGTGGTCTCGACGCAGCGTAGAGCGTTACAAAGTAGAGCGTTACAAAGTAGAGCGTTACAAAGTAGAGCGTTACAAAGTAGAGCGTTACAAAGTAGAGCGTTACTAGAAGCCAGAAAGGTGTAGTCCGGCCCTCTGTTCCTGATCAGATGTTTTAAGTGTTGTTTTTCTATTTCATTCTCTTGGAGTGTGGCACTAGGGCGCTAAGCAGAGCATTCCGGTTCCTGGGGGAGCCCAAATGGACCAGGATCTGGATGAGGGTGGTGGTGGGGGTGGGGGTGGTGAGGGTGTGCTTCCGGTCTTTGTGTTTTTGTTGGACGGGGCAGGACACACGTTTAAAACGGCCACTCCAGAGGGACGGAGTTTGGTGACTCCTTTTTCCATTGCTACGGCCCAAACCAACAAACTGTGAGAACTCTGTACTGGTAAATGTAATGTAGGATAACTTAAGCCAGCGTTTGTTTGTTTATAGAGACTGGATCGTTTTGTCTCTTATACACAAGGGTCCAGTCAGTGGATAGTACAGAACTTCCGTGATGTTTTCATTCATTCTGTTGTTTTGTTTTTTTCCAGTCTCTGATTATTATTCCTGCTTGCTCATACCCACCTCTGATATTCTCTTGATTTAGCATTTATTATTCTTACAAAGTACAAAACAATGACTTCCAATAACGAATACAGTACAAATTGTTTCATGGTTAAAGTTGAAAGATGGGAAATTCTGAAGGATACGTTTGATTAAATTAACAATTTTCTTAAGGGGTTAGGGTGGAGAACGCTTCACATTCTTTTACTGTGGTAAATAAATCAGCTTTTGCGCATTTCTAACTACAGTAGTGGAATGGAAAATAAGTATTCCTTTGCACGGTTCTATAAAATACTTATCTGTGGAAATGCTATCAGCTCTTTAGTGCATTATTATTATGAGGCACTTATGGTATATATATATATATATATATATATGTTGTTAATCCTCACACATTCTTTGCAGCGTGTTTAGTTTGACGTGTGTCTTTCCCATTTCACTATAGCAGAAGGCTTGTTGAACAAATATGCTACAATAGATCGTTTTCGTAAATCTTCCAAGCCGTCTTTGATTAAAAACAAGACTGGTTTTTAAATAGATCTGCTGACGATAAGAAAGGCAGTGGAAACAGAAAGGGAGACGAACAAAATCTCTTATTTCCTGTCTATAATCTCCCAAATAAATAACCCCCCTTTTGTTTTTCATTCTGACAGGAAGCTCCATGGTAACGGTGCGTTTGCTGTGCCAATCAGGGTGCCGTTTCAGTGTGACATTACGACAGGTTTTTCGGCCTGCCAGCTACCCCCACATAACGATCAAATCAAATTTATGATGTCGATAATGTGGCAAAAGGTTATGTAGTCGTAATCGCAATTTCTGATCATGAAAAATGTATCTGTGCTTGTATGGGTCATTTTACGTTTGTAATATTCAGTCTGTATAAAATCCTGTACTCCGAGACGGCCTGTTTGGACAGGGCCTGTTTTTGGTTGCAATTTGTGTGATTTTGCTTTGAAAGTACAATTTTGAGCCCGATTCGTGTAATTTTGTTTTGAAAGTCCAATTTTGAGCCCGATTCGTGTACTTTTGTTTTGAAAGTCCAATTTTGAGCCCAGTTCGACTGTAGATATACCCCCCACCCCGTTAGATTTCGCTCTGGCCAGTCTTCAGTGTTCCTGTTTAAGTAATCAAAGCCAATTAACCAATTACATTTACCCAGGAAGGAAATGTGAAAGCTGAAACGTGTGTATAATCTAATCTTCCGCGTGAAGACAACAATCCACAACAATGATATGAATTATACAGATGTACGTATAAACGCACACGGACACACACTAAAATCGCCTGCCTCTATACATCTCTCCTTCACTAATCTGTAGTCGACTCAGTTTTTCTGGCCCTTTCCCTCCCCTCCTCTTCTCCTCGTTCCAAGAAATGAGTAATGTTTTCTATCTCAATTAAGAGCTCAACTCCGAGAGGCGTGGGGTGGGGAGCGACATCTTGATCAGTTCCATGTGTTCACCAGTACTTATTCCACCAAAAGGGAGGGGTGACATAAAAAACACCTTGTGGTTTGTGGTGAGATACCAGAGTATAGCATTCTGGAATATGCCACAGTGACAACTTTAAGCATGTTATACATGTTTGTATTTTGGTGTTGAAATGGTATTGTATTTACTGGTTTTCCAGCCGTTCCAGCGCTGCTTGTAAAGATGCAGGAGCAATTGGTCCAGCCATTCTGCATCTCGGGAAGCTTTGTGGGTGTGTACGCACGCACACCTTGCGTTCAGCAGCCCCATCTCTCCCAATTCAAGGTGGTCTGTTACTCATTAGGTGTTTCAGACATGGGTCATTGTGTGCAAGAAAGTCTTTACTATTAGCATTGCTTCCAATTCCGTGTTGAACACAGCATTTCCCTCAGGCTGGCATCGAAGACCCTCACCTGCACGTATCCTCTCTCCGCCGTAGGGGCCGCGCGCGGCCGTGCTCGCTCCGCCGTAGGGGCCGCGCGCGGCCGTGCTCGCTCCGCCGCTGGGGCCGCGCGGCTGTGCTCGTTTCGCGCTCGCTGACAGCTTGCGCATTATGTTTCCTTTGGCTCTGCTCGGTTGCACTCAGGCGGAAAAATGTGGCGTTCGGTGGTTTTACTTTTGTATTGCTGATGAAGTTGTAAGTTCTGCATTTCTATTCTCCCCGTCAGTCTCGGTTAAATTGAAAGAAACTAAAACACCAAAGTGTGCGGTAATTGTTCTGGACATCATGGCTTTAAGAAATGGCTGACTTAAAACTAGGCTTTGTCAGTTAGTTATATGTAGTGGTCGAAAATATCCTAATGCATAAAAATTTGCGTCCTCCCTAGTTGGACAAATGGACAAAAAAAGGGGTCAATTAAATGTGCTATTTGATTATTTTCAATCAATCAATCACTCAAGTCATTTTAAAAGGGCATTTTCTTTACAAATGTAATTTGTCTCAATGCACTGGACAGATTGTATTTTCCAGAGGGAATAAAAACAAGGATCCAACTGAACTCTTTAAACTACTGAGATTGAATCTGGTTTAGTGACCAAATTCGGTAGACTAACCCAGAGTAGAGGGGCTCTGTACTCCTAAATTTTCTAAATCCTAATTCCTAAAAATATACCAAATCTTGGTGGTGGTGTTAAAATCGCTTTCCACCATTCTTTGTATTCAGTGGTTTTCTCTTGTTTTTCAACACACAAGAATCCTTACGTGGTTCCGAGGCATTTGTTAATAAGGTCCAATTATAAGAGAAAGGGGGGGGGGGGGAAGCTAATTAAATGTTTATTTTATCTATATTTTTTTAACCGACGTTAAATGAGGTGGGCAACAAATGCAACTGCTTGTCTTAATGAAAGCCATTCGCTTCCATCAATAAAACCGTTTTTCCCCCCCTTTCTTGCGTTCCTGTGACCCTGGCCCGTGTACAATAATGTGATTTAAATTCCAAGAGAAACACTGATTTACACTGCAGGACGGAGAACTCTCACTCTGCAATGTGCACAGGAAACACGGCCTATTCCAGCGTACTTCCTCCATCAGCTCAGTTAAAGTATACACATGAAGCAGGGTTTTTTTTCCTGTTTATAGGTTTTGTTCCATTCGTGAGTAAAGAAATAAGACCTTTGTCTGTTGAGCAAGGCACTTAACCTGAACTGGAACTGTAAATGTACAGCTTTCTAAGTGGATTAATGTAGAAATGGTCACCATCTCTATCCTTTCGAGTGCTGCAGGAATTCTTTATCTGCATTGTTGCTAATTGTCTAAGCAATACTTCTCACAGAAATACTGCGACTTCAGCAGATGTTGATGGGTTTCTCACAGTGGTGGAGTGAGAGGATGGAGGGAGGAAGTTTCTCACAGTGGTGGAGTGAGGGGCTGGAGGGAGGAAGTTTCTATGTCTCTTACGTTCTCCCAAGGGTAACTGCGTAGATTGGAACCAGATTAAGTGTGTTTCTGACTGGGTAGAGATGAAATAAAGCCACAGACTGCTGCTACCAACCACAGCACAGATTAATAAATGGACTGGAGTAGCCTGGTCTTTTTTCCCCCCTTGCTTTTTAATTCAGTTGAGACCCTAGTTAATGAATTTGTTAATTTAAAGGTCAATACAATTGTTTTCATTGGCCTTTACAAAAAAAAGGGGTGTCGATTTCATATTATTCTTTGATTTCGGTATTCAGGGAATGATATATGCATGATAACAGAAACGTATCTGTGTTAATTAATTGAATCAAAGTGTCCCACACACTGACAGCCCACTGTATACAGTACCATACCATTTCAAACATGGTTGGTTCTACAGACAGTCTTGCATTATGTATGTCAGAACAGCCATGGGTTGTAAACCCCCCAGAGGAGAGGAATAGTATATTATTTTAGGACCCCTTCTCATTTCATGGACTCACTGAGGGAGCTGCTCTGTTTTGTAGGATGATGTCGTCGTTGAAGAGCTGGAATTCCCTGCAGGTGCTATTTTCCCTGCTTCGCCTTGGGTGGGCTTTGAACCACAGTGACCCTAATGTGTGCAGCCAATGGGAGAGGTGAGACCAACGCCACAGTTGTTTATGTTTAGAGCAGGCCATAAGCAAGACACCCGTTACACCTAAGCATGTTAAAGTGCACTGTATGGTGATCACCTAGATTGAGAGAGGTTTACCATATGTGTCTGTTGCCCTCCCAGCTACACTACCTCGGTGAAGGAATCCTACGCCCACCCATTTGATCAGGTGCGCGAGGAGCCCTGCTCTGATACCTGGAGTTTCTACACGTGCACCCGTCACAGGTGAGTGTGGCTGGGGATGGTGAGTTTCGCGTCTTCTCAAACGGGATGACACTCGGCCGGGTATGTCCCTCAGAGGAGTGGCGTGCAGGCTACATCTCCAGGGGGTGATTCACCTACTGTTGTCACATGTGCAGGGTCACGTACAGGACGGCCTATCGACAGGCTGTGAAGATGGACTACCGCAGGAGATATCAGTGCTGTCCTGGTTATTATGAAAGCAGAGGCATCTGTGTCCGTAAGTACTGAGGGTGAGCAATTCAAATCCAAAACCAGGAGGGAGATTGAACTATAGTTCTGGTGAATTCTTCTGGTTTATTTATAATGGCATTGGATTATTTTGCGTGATGAATTTAGAGCATTTTTCAACCTATTTGGAAGAGACCCACGGCGTAAAAAAAGATATAGAACTTGTCCCGTTGTTTTAGTTGCATTCCACAACATTTTGATGTGAAAAAACTTACTATAATTAATGGAATTACAGGCTATGATTCATCATATTTTTTTATGTTGAGTTTGTTGGTCATTGGAGGATGTCGATATGATTATTCGCAACAGAAGGATGCAAAAATAGCCAAATGCAGGGTCTGCAGATTCAATTAATATGCATTTTTTTTGCAGCTGAGGAATAATTTGGAATAAACCCAAATATAAATTCATCCACACGTTTCTTTCCCGGTCTTTACAGCCCGCTGTACAAAGGAGTGCGTACACGGACGCTGCCTGTCCCCAGACCACTGCCAGTGTGAAGGTGGCTGGCGGGGGGAAGACTGCTCCAGTGGTGAGTGTGTTATCCGCCAGGAAAGTAAGCGAGGCGCGATGACCACCAGCTTGTTGTCAAGCCCCTAGTACACTTACTAGTGACTTCCCGTGCAGTATCCTGACTTGTGACTTCCCGTGCGGTATCCTGACTAGTGACTTCCCGTGCGGTATCCTGACTAGTGACTTCCCGTGCGGTATCCTG
>JAOYSI010013545.1:0-39224 GCA_025775065.1 Hiodon alosoides | reverse complement strand
CACACAAACACACACACACACACACACACAAAATTTTTTAAACTTCATAAATTTATTTTGGATTAATGTTCTGATATATTACCCCCCATGTACCCAAAAACTCTTAAGGCCATTAGCTGTTGGGGAAAAAATAAATAAATAAAACAAGCTTGCAGTTAAGCAGTGCTCTTGAAACACGAGCAATGGCTGGCTGGCTCCAAAACAAATTGAAAGTATGAGTGAAAGATAAAGAACTGCTGACTAAACCTTCCTGAGGAAAATGACTCAAGAGGCCCGTTCACTTCTTCTGTTTGGGAACAAGGTAACACTGGAAGTGGTTCCTATTTCTTCAGGTGCAGCTTCTGATAGCATCTGCGTTTTCATCTCCCTCTTCACGTTTTTTTCTTTTTTTCTCTTATGCAATTTCAATGGCAGGGGTTTATCAAACCATCAACTGCTGGTAGTTCCTGAAACACCTGGTTGTAATGTCTTTGTTAGCAAAGAAGTTTGAACCGAGTGCTGGGAGGAGAGGGTGGATGGCACTGTGCAGAAAAGTTTAAATTTATGCTTTTAAATCACGATAAGTAAAAGTAAAATCCAATGTATCACCTGCTTAGAAAGAACAAAGAATACAGCTCTGTCGTTAATGGGCTTAATAAACTGCCCCAAGTCATCGCCCTTAATGTTTTTAATTGACATTTATGGGGAACTTGGCTCAAATGTGCGAGGTAAAAAATAAAATAAATAAATAAAATCAGATCAGATCAACTTATCTAAAGATCTGGGATGGTTTTGGGTGCCAACTATTCTCATAAATGTCCAACATGTGAGGATGAGCGCAGGCTTTGTTTACAGCCTGCTTGGAGACCGCTTCTGATTTCACAGTCTTTTTGATTAATATATCATCTTACGTCTTCTCTAAGCGAAAGGGGAAAATACGCTACATGCGGCGCAGCGCCTGTAGGTGTTTTTAACGAGCAAACGACTATTTTGTTTAATGAATTCCAGGAAACCTATTCCGACTTTGTCAGAAAGCAAGGATGGTCGTTAGCCGTGGACACCAGCCTTCGTGTCAGTTGCAGAAGCACTCTAGATTTTTCGCTATTGAAAATTCAAACCGAGTTGTAAAGCCAACGTTTAGCTTGGCGGCTATCTGGAAAATGGTTTTTATCATCAAATAAGAAATGTGCCTTAAAATTATAAAGTTATGAAATACATCTCCGAGAATTTTTAAACGTTAAACGTGTGGCGAGTTCTCTGATACTCGGTCTTAATTTGCTTTATTCTAGTATAACTCCCCAGAGGTAGAATCCATGTCGAAAGAACTGCATGGCTTCCTGTTCTCAAGAACCTCTATGATGTGGATCTGGGTTTTACCTGACAATTAAAAATATATATTTAATTAACGATTGTAGTTTTATTTCTAGGTTCTATATTTAGTTCTAACCCTCTGTCAAGTTCTATATTTGTTATGATATCGTTTAAATTACTGGGGAAAAAAATATACATCGGTGTGTACCTCTATAGAGATTTGGTGCTTCTTATCACTGAAAATGTACATATCCAGTCGGATTCAATCATTTATATAAAAAAAGTGTTACTCTAATTGATGTTTTTTAGTAAAATAGTTAAGTGAAGAAATTTTTTGAAAATGTTGCAAAACAATTCTTTTATGAAAAAATGTTACTAAGTTACAAACTTTTAGAAACATTTAAAAAAAAAGAAAAAGAAAATCCTTTCCTGCTCATGAAAAATGTATTCTGCCCTGGAACTGGAAACCAACTTGTCTTGTCTTCTGTCACTCTGAAACATGAAATATCCTCACAAGTTTGTGCCTACAGTGTAATTCCAGGGTATCACTTCTGAGTTCTCGTTTGATCTGTCTACGTTTAACATTTTTTGGACCAATTCCACACTCTGATGTTGTGTGCTTTTGATTTATTTTTTTCCCCTTCTCGTTTATTATTTTCCAGAACCTTTAAATTCTTCAAACTTCTATTAAAAAAATAAATTATTTCCTTAATTTTGAAACACAATTTTCACTCTTAAATATGATGTTGTCTGCATTAGAATTTTATGAAACCAGATAGTGCCCTGTTTTTTCCACCTCATTCCATCCCTTTTGAAGCATTCTTCTGCTGCTTTCAGAACTTTGAACTTGTTTATCATGCTCTGTGAAAGAAACTCTCCCCTGAAAGACACTTGTACGCTGACAGAGTTACCAAACGTCCCTCCTCAATACGCCTGAAATGTGTGTCCCCTCAGGTCGAAAATGGGTCTGGATAAAGAGCCGGGCTTAATTCACCTGGAAACCAGCATTTCTCAAGGACGTAAGTTCAACGAATGTCTTGCATTGGGACAAAAATTTACATTAAATTGTAGGACTGCATTGAAAGCTAGGATTGTGATTGGGAGACTGCGGTAGAATGGAAGCGAGGATTGTGATTGGAAGATTGCGGCCCTTTGTCATGCAGTGTTTGTGGCACGCCCAGTCCAAGAGTGACTTGAAACAGGGAGATGGTGGGCCAAACAAAAACCAAGAACAAAACAATTGGAAACATGTGTTTGGGTATACACCAAAACAGACAGGATTTTCAGCCTTTAAATCACTGCAGTGATAATCAACCAGAAAACAGACTTAATGCAGACTTCTCAATTGCTTTTCCCAACTGATGTCTCTCCTTGTAGTCATTATTGGGACCCTCTTAACTGCAGGCTCGTCAACCAAATCATACTCAGGTGTGTCAGTTTGTCCCTGCCCATGGGTGTGTCCCCAGGGCTACATGCCACACTGTTGAAATATTGTGATATTACAGTGATACAGTGATGTGTTGTGTGCTCAATTTAAATTGAGAATACGCTTTTGGTTTTACATTATCCGTAAAGTTCTGCTGATTTAGTTGTTAATTTTAAAAGTAACACATACATATATGGGGTATATTCCTATGATCAAAACATTTAAAATATATATACTTGCAGATTTATTATAAATATTATGCAAAAAAAATAATGTAGTACTTATTTGTAATACCCGCTTCTGTCAATTTAATGCTTTTAGGGAAATTCTTTTTCTTTCTAAATAGTCTGTCAGATGTTCATGTCTTTGAAAAGTGATCTCCAGAAACAGGGCTTCTGGGATAGAACAGCTGCATAATGCTTTCAGAAGGCTTCAATAATAAAAGTGTTAGCTAGGCCCCGCCCATAGCGGAGACACAAATGTGCTCTCATTTCAGCTGCTCAAGTCACTGTTAAAGTTGGCCAGTTTAAGAGTTTGAGCTGGAGTGCTGGTTGGTTTTAAGATACACCACTACAGTAAAACATTATTCAGGCCAAAGGGATACAGGGCATAGTTGTAGTCGTTGAGGGGAGGAGGTTATGGCTAATTTGTTTTACGATGTTGTAAAATGTACTCATTTAAAAAAAAAAGAAAAAAAAAAAGGATTTAATCAAATTTTAGATGTGTTGTACGCTTGAGCCAAACTTCTAGCTATAGGGAAATGTGCTTGTCGTGAGCTGTGGTCGTCCACCTTGCAGGAAGGCATTTTAAATGTTGAGGCTGAGGTTTTGTGACATTCGTCTCCGCAGGTAAATTGTTTTGCTACCTCATCTCAGAGCAGATTGCATGCTGGGCATTAAGGTTACTTAGATCAGTGGCACCTTGAGCTCGGTGCAGAGAGTGCCAGCTTTATTAGGGTAGTTCCGCTTACCCGCAGTTTCCCGAGGAACGGACACGCAGTCAGCCTGAGAGCCGGCGAGGGGGCTGCCTCTCTCGACGCTGCAGCGGAGGGTAAAAATAGCATCTGGCCTTTCTGATCCCTCCTCCGTCTGCCTATTGATGCAATTAATGCAAGGCGGCGATTGAATGCCAGCGAAGGCCACGGCCCTTTCTTCCCACTGACGAAATGCCCCTCATTGAACGTCTGTTTCAGAGTCTCAGTACGTTACCTGCAAGCTTCAGAACTGCACCGATGCAAACAAAGGCACACCGTTTCCAGGATACATTGACCCCAATTCTCTGGTGGTCCAGGACGAGTATGTATTTGTCCAGGTGCGTATTTTCCACATTAAAAAAGTAGATTAGAACAGAAAGAACTGTAGAATAGAAGAATCAAGTTTTTTCCCCTATTCTATTCTAAACAAAAAAAAGCTTGATGTGTGTGTTTATATGTGTATTTTATTCCTCTCACTACAATATAAAAATGCATTCCTGTGCAAATTTGGACTTTGAATAAAATAATGTTTGAAATACTATATGATAGAATGCTGAAATGAGCTCATGAATCGACTTTTATATCAAAATAATCCGTTTACTGTGAGAAGGCAGTCAAGGTGAAATGATTCTAATCAGATATCCTCTGTCCACTATGTCCTGCACAATGCTTTGTAGCCACACTCCAGTGAGCGAAATTAAATATGAATCATATATTACCACCCATTTGAATTTTATATAATATTTGTATTTAAATGTTTCGCTCGTGTGATTTTTTTTTTTTTTTGCTTTCCGACGTTGAAAAATTCAGTTCAGTTTCTACATACAGTTTCTACTGAAGGTTTAACTGACAAAGCAGTCGGGTACTGGAGCGATTATAATCAGGCATTGGGCTGGGCTACTCTTTTACAGGTGTCGACTGGTGGCCGCCCAGTCTACTATGTCTCATACAGAAGAGAAGCTTTCGCACCGATGAAGTTACCCAAGTACACCTTGCCAAAGGTGAGTCCCTCTGAGGGAATCTTTTCAATGTATCTTTGAAAGAGAAACTGAAGGTTTTACAGGCCAAAATCTATTATAGACCAGTGCTGGCCGATCTTTGTCCCCAAGTGTGTGCAGGTGGTCATTCAATCTTATTAACCGTTTAATTGAAATCGTTACATGACTTGGAACGATCCTTACCCAAGTGTTCCCTAGTTGCGAATCGAAAATAATGAGTGGCTCCACGAAAACCGGCAGACCTTTGAGGACCAGAATTGTAGTATTTTACGTGGAATGTCGAGTATTTTAGAGTCCTTGTTAAACAGAGAAAACAAATGGTGTCCAATGTCACAGATATCGAACCAATCGGCCCTATTCCTCCCGGATGAATTTTTCAGCAGGAATTGATGTTTGCGATAAAATAAGATATTCCACACACGTAAATAGTTAAAGCTTGGCGTTAAAGCGTGGAATTAATCAGGCTGGATGTTTTGTTGCTGGTGGTTGTCAGGGTTTTTTGTTGATTGCCCCAAGTATGCTAGAGTTCTGCGGAGCCGTTTAGATTCTGCTGGGCAATAGGCTTTTTGGCCTCTAGAAGTATCCAGTCTTTTCTCACAAATGGCAGATCTGTCAATGGGCCATTTATATTCATTGTTCCTGTGTGTGTATGGAGAATGTATTAATTTAACTGCTTCTCAAATTACTGCTGAGGAAGCCCTTATTTTGTGAGAATCGATTGGTTTGGCCTATGTCTGCAGCCCCCTTCTTCCTCAATAAAGGGTGCATGCTACTTTGAAGAGACTGCTTCTCGACGCTGTAAACATAGAGCACGTCAGTTCTGTTAAGGGTGTCTTCACCTGTTTTTTTAAAGGGCAAACTTTGAAGCCACATCATTACATAAAATAAGAGGGTCAGACCGAGTGGCTGAACTGGGTTGGGAGTATGAGCTTTTCTCATGCCCTGATGTGGGTAAAATTAAAGCAGTACAAATGAAAAATAGTGGTTGAGAAGGGCATTGGCTTCAAGGCCCCACGGCTTGACTTGTTCCCTGGACCATGCCCCCCACCCCCCTGCAGGATTTGCACGTGATCAGCACGGACGAAAACCGGGTGGTGGCGGCCGTGCAGGAGTGGAACCAGAACGACACGTACAACCTGTACGTGTCGGAGGCGCGGGGGGTCCTGTTCACCCTGGCCCTGGAGAACGTGGTGAGCAGCATGGGAGCCGAGGGCAACGTCATGATCGACCTGTACGAGGTATGTAGCACGGAGGAGCGGAAAGCTGGGGAAATGGGCGTTCGGTCAACTTTAAACCATGTGGTGTCAGACACTGGAGGAATGAGCATGCACAGCAATTACTTTGAACCATGAACCATCATGACTTCCCACTTCCATTAGAGGGAAACCATCCCTTCATTTTTTAACTGGGGCCATAGAGACCCTAAGAGCAAAATGCTTTTAGAATATAAAAAATGGGAAGGAAACTTAAAAAAATATTTTAGAAAACAAAAACAATTAAGAAAATTAAACAATGCTCATTGCTTATAGAAGTTAGTTGAATTAGATGTCCTAAATATTCTAGATTTAAATATAAATAATTGATGACCCAGGTCGATAGATATGCTGTAAAAAAACATTTGGCAACTTTTATTTTTAACAGTCATGTTCACAATGATAGTTTTTTTTATTAAAATCCTCAAATGCGGCAATTAATTAAGTTATGCTGAGCTCTGATGAATGTGTTTTGGCGAAAAAGCGACACTCAAAGCAATTTAAATTTTAAATGCGGCGCTTTTTGACACCAATAAAGATGCATGAAGTGCCCCTCGCGCAGTCGTTTGTGAAGTTCAGCGGCAGTCTGAAGATTTCTCATATTACTGTGAGTAAGAATCAATATGGCGGTGTTGACACGTACTCCCTGTGCCCAAATCCCTCCAAGCTACATGTACCGAACACCTGAAATGTCTCTAATACAGTTAAAATAAACTTTCTTTTGTCTTCCCCGATATTGCTTTCCCTAAAAGTTTTTAAAACAGTGGATTACGTTCTCTACCGAGTTAATATATGAAATGAAATTAATATATGATTATTTTGGGAATAGAAATAAATAATAAAAATAATAATTAATAATAAGGTCTTTATTGTTTTTTTTTCTAAAAACGATGATCCAAAAGGGCCATGCTAACATTACCAAATCAAATTTATTATGAAAAGATTTCCTTAATTATGTTCAATCTGGAAAAACAGTGTTGAGTAGCAGCTCACTTCAGCTGATTTAAGATTAGGTGTTAAGACTGTTGTTGTGGCAGTACATTGGTTGAATTGACTATTGTGTTGTATTAAATTATATTATAGACAGTTACAACAAAATACACATACCATAATAAATTGCATTTTAATATACACTCACTGGCCACTTTATTAGGCCTCTTCAACTGCTCGTTAATGCAAATATCTAATCAGCCATCCACGTGGCAGCAACTCGATGCATTTAGGCATGGTCAAGACGATCTGCTGAAGTACAAGCCAAGCATCAGAATGGGGAAGAAAGGGGATTTAAGTTACTTTGAACGTGGCATGATTGTTGGTGCCAGATGGGCTAGGGATTTTCATGCACAACCATCTCTAGGGTTTACAGAGAATGGTCAGAAAAAGAGAAAATATCCGGTGGGCGGCAGCTCTCTGGGCAAAAACGCCTTGTTGATGGCAGAGGTCAGAGGAGAATGGCCAGACTGGTTCGAGCTGATAGAAAGGGAACAGTAACTAAAATAACCACTTGTTACAACAGAGGTATGCAGAAGAGCATCTCTGAACACACAACACGTCGAACCTTGAAGCAGATGGGCTACAGCAGCAGAAGACCACACCAGGTGCCACTTCTGTCAGCCAAGAACAGGAAACTGAGGCTACAATTTGCACGGGATCACCAAAATTATACCAATAGAAGATTGGAAAAACGTTGCCTGGTCTGATGAGTTTTGATTTCTGCTGCGACATCCAGATGGTAGGGTCAGAATTTGGCGTAAACAACATGAAAGCATGGATCCATCCTGCCTTGTATCAACAGTTCAGGCTGGTGGTGGTGGTGTAATGGTGTGGGGGATATTTTCTTGGCTCAGTTTGGGCCCCTTAGTAATTTGTTTAAATGATGCCTACCTGAGTATTGTAGCTGACCATGTCCATGCCTTTATGACCACAATGTACCCATCTTCTAATGGCTATTTCCAGCAGGATAACGCACTATGTCACAAAGCTCACATCCTCTCAAACTGGTTTCTTGAACATGACAATGAGTTCACTGTACTCAAATGGCCACCACAGTCACCAGATCTCAATCCAAAAGAGCACCTTTGGGATGTGGTCGAATGGGATATTCGCATCATGCAGCCGACAAATCTGCAGCAACTGCGAGATGTTATCATGTCAATATGGACCAGAATCTCTGAGGAATGTTTCCAGCACCTTGTTGAATCTATGACACGAAGAATTAAGGCAGTTCAGAAGGCAAAAGGGGGTCCAACCCACAACTGGCAAAGTGTACCTAATAAATTGGCTGGTGAGAGTGTGTGTGTGTGTGTGTGTGTGTGTATATATATATATATATGTATAATGTATATTTATTAGGTGGTAAGAATCTGTTTTGTGGTTTTCAGAGATAAGTGAATATCACTGAAAACCACATTTCATGCTGTATGACTGCATGTAAAAGCTATTACTCAAACAAGTGTTCTCAGAATGTGTTGCTATAATTTCATTTTAAAATACAGAACTGCCTTTTGACTCTGCCAGACATTCTATCATCTGTGATCCACTCCTACAGAACCTGGAACATGTTTCCTGCTCAAAATGAAATCCTTCCTCAGACCCTATGCTTTGTCTAATTGTGAGATCTGTGGCCTTTGAGCTCTGCCACACATGCAAAGACTTGTCTTCAAAAGGTATTTTTCAGCTTTTTGCATTTTTCCCAGGTAGCAGGGATAAAAGGAATGTTCTTGGCAAACAGAAAGCTTGAGAATCAAGTGAAGACTTACATCACGTACAACAAGGGCCGGGACTGGCACCTTCTGCAGGCTCCTACCACGGACCTTAGGGGCAACGCCATCCACTGTGTGCTGGTGAGTAGAGGGTCGCCGTTCAGTGCCCACGTCCCTGCTGCTTTTCTCCGTCATTTGATCCATCTAATATTTTGGTTCAGTTTTAAATGTTCTTTATTTATTCTGTTGGGAATCAGTTGTGCTAATGCATCTTGGCTCGTTGCCACAAACCCTGCACGGCGAAAACCTAGTCGCCTTCGAGCCGCCCGCCTCTCTTCCTCTCTGCAGGCTGCACGGCAAGTCTCTCTCTGCGGTACTGCAAACCCGCAGGCACCGGAGAATACGATGGGAAACTGTAGTTAGCGATGAGATGAGTGAAACCCATGAGGGAAACCCATGAGGGAAAACCACTGTGCCCATTTAGCAGCGCTAAGTTGTGGTCACCACTGTGCTCTCCTGGTCACAGCCTGCCAATGACATGAGCATGGAAAAGGCTGACAATCAGCAATGACATCAAACTAGTGGGAAGTGGCATCTGATCAGAGTTCTGATTCTGGCCACACTTCCAGTCACATCCCATTTAGAAAATGAAAATATGCCATTCCTAATTGCCAGGCTTTTAAGGTTCCATCGAGATTGACCGGAGTGAGCTGGTGGAAGGTGCTCGATGTTGAGTTCTATGCAGCTAACACAGTTGATTTGGCTTTCCGTTGTCGCGGCATCAGAAGCACAAAATCACAGCGAGTACCACTCCAAACACAGCATGACCGCCTTAAGAGCTTTGGAAAAAACCCAAAACATTAACAGGGGAGCTGTTGCCAAGAGCGGTTCAGCAAAATTTGATTGACTGAAGGAAAACCCACTTGGCAAAATGAAGATGAAAAATATTCGTTGATTAAATATTCTGGAGTAAGTTGTTTTTGACAGGTTTCCATCATTGACAACACACAGTGCATGCATTTTCCAATAGCAGAAAGGCTTGGACCTTCAGTAACACTATGTTAAATGTCTCAGTGGAACGGTATTCGCCAAGTGCCGAATTGCTGTTCCCTCTCGACTTGTTAATTATTTGTTGGTACTTTGATTTTATATTTTTGTCTTTAATAATACAATTCCAGTTATTATACATTATAAGATGATGGTTGGAAAAAGGGGCAATGAAACAGAAATGCTTGGCTTTGAGTTCACGGGAGAATCTGAACCGAGTGACTGGGATGGGTTCTATGTTTGCCTGCTTTTTACTAGTGTTGTTCTTAAGTGTTAGCATTACAGAATTGCTGTCTTAACACTGGTATTGTTGAAATAATAACAGAAAAGTAAAAAAATAAATAATTTAAATGTAGTTATGTTTTGGGGTTGCCTCCCCAAAATATCCTATGTATTTACCTGGGTGTATTTACCTTTAAGAGCTAAATCTTCGGAAAAGCTCCACCAATATTTTTGATAGAGTTACAGTTTTTGAATTTAGTTAGCAAAACCAAGAACATTTTATAGTATATTAATGTCCTAGAGGTAGACGTTTATAACAATAGGTGGAGTATTTGAAACTGAATCGAGCACATTTCTGTACATTCAGTGTTCCTTTTATTATGGAACTTTTCGTGTGTTAGATGTTTTTGCGATGTAGATGTTACTAAGGACGACAAGACAAGACATGGAAGAAGGCACCTACACCTGCGTTCAGCGCGACGTTTGTTTAGTCTACATAATCAAATCGGCAACACCTCTCCGGGCATCCAATTCACCATTTCGGTTTTGCTGATATTTGTCAGAAAATGTCAAAATATTATTAAGGTCCTCAAGCGACCATTATAACATACCCTCAGCGCTGGCATTTCCAGCGTTGTAATGAGAGGTGTGTCACTAAAGGTTATTCTAATCAACTTCGACAGTAGCGGATGAGTTGTCTCCAGCGTACTTGTGATGGCTGGGTGGTGGATCGCTATCTGGAGATTTATGAAAGCACTTAAGAGTGCAGAACAAAGGTTTTTAGTTTTGTTTTTGTCAGTGGGGTAACAAGGCTCTTGAGGGGTGGGTGGTCTAGAGCGTCTCCACTCCATCACCGACGGCCTCGTCCATCTCTCCCCTTTCCTCCAGCCGTACTGCTCCCTCCACCTCCACCTCCACGTGTCGGACAACCCCTACACATCGGGAAACATCGCCAGCAAAGACTCCACCCCGGGGATCATCGTGGCGTCGGGTAGGAGTTCTTAACGTTTAATGGATGTAGATGTCCATGTTTGAATGTTCAGACAATGCTTAGATCCTGCCAGATACATCAGGCCTGCATGTGCACATTTCTGTCAATGAGATTATCAAAACGTAGTTTAGTGGAATACTTATTAGTTTATAAACCTACGTTTAATTATGCTCTTTGTTGTCACAGTAACGCATTTTCTTTTGGGGAGGTTGGTTGTTGGTTGGTTGAACACTTTAAACAGCCTGGAACAATATAATATCAACCGACTGTAATAGGATCCAGACCTAATTGTCAACATGTGTCATATGTCAAAATATCTGCTGACAGATGGCGGCGTCAGACTGTGTGGGCATGGATTAATTAATGGCTGCCATCAAATTTACTGGAGGCATTACTTAGAAGTGGCATCTAATCTGACATATTTAACAAGGTTCGGGTTTGCCCCGTTTCGAGTGGCAGGTTACATCTGTAAAAAAAACCCACCTGCCATCGATGGGAAGTAAGATCCTTTGCCTGAAGAATGTCCCCAGGAAAATCCTAATGACATGTTACCTGATAAGACGGCTCTGATGTTGGTGGACATGTGCAAGAGTGTTGCTCTGCGAGGTGTTTAACATGCTTCTCCGCTAGCGTATGTACGGTGAAACGTTACAGCGTGTTTGCCCCTCCTCAGTGAAGCCCAGTTAGGAGGAGTAGGAAGTTAAAAGCTCACACAGACACCGGTTTGGCTCCAGCCCTCAGTTGCTGTAGTAGATGGGGCAGTTAATGAAAGCCAGGGCTTGCACACTGTGTTGTCTTGGAAGTCAGACATGGGGATCATGCAGAGGCCATTTTGGCTCAAGACATTGGTTTCTCCAGTAAGGGGGACAGTAAGTGAGAGTTATCTTGGAAGTGAAAACGAGGGGTCAAGCGGAGGCCATTTTGGCTCAAGCCTTCAGACGCCCCAGTGGAATTCTAGTGTTAGAAGACAGTCTGGTATCACACTGCCAATTGAAAGTAAACTTGAAGGCCAATGTTGATCTCGGAAAGACTTATTCAAACAGACCATTAAAGAGAAAGATTGGATCTGATGTCAGTTCAGAGCAAGTAGAACACCCTGTGATTTAGTAAACTGAATGTATAGTTCTGGCGTGTGGAAGGTCAGTAAATTGAAGATATTTAGCTGATTTGTTTGGCGATGCAGTCGGGTCGACCAAATTTGGACCCTTGAAGTTAGAGGATACCCGTTTATAGTTTTTCTGTATGGTACTCTACCGACCCATTTTATCACACAGCAATGCATTAAATTTGTGTCTAAAAATACTCATTAATTAATCTGCATCTACAAAGCCAATATCATGTGCAATTAGATTAAAATTTTAAATGGAATTGTATTATCATTTTTATATGTATATATTTTGAATATAGTTTTTAGTTTTTTTTTGTTTTCACCTTTAGCAATTTATCCAGTTTCTGTAAAATGAATAACTAGAATTGTAACATTGTTTGGTGAATTTATGATTTTTCTTTTTTCGAGTTTTATCACTATAATGTGTGTAATTTCCAGGTTTTTAAATTCTGTTTTGCAATTAAACTGTGGTGCATTGTGCTAAATGATGTCTGAATTGACATCACCATGAATATACGTTAGGAATCAAATTCCTGAACTATAATTACAGTAAGATATCCTAAATAACCCTTCCAGGACTCATGCATAGTTTGCCAAGGCTTCCAATTGCATGGGCAATGTCTTGCAACACTGAAAGAGCACATGTGAGCACATTTGATGAAGCCGTCCGTCAGCTGCATATCCCAAATGCATTAATTTGCTGTACTGCGTACACTAGAGAATAGCCGGGTAATTAGAAACATTCTATTGCCTGGGTTCATTTCCTGTTCCCACAGAAGTGCCGTCTGTCCTCGCTTCTCCAAGTAAATGTTTATTTTATTGAGGTGGAAACAAATGTAATCCTTAATGTAGGCCTGACGCGCTTGGCGGCGAGGGTTTTTGCACTACCGTCGCAATTAGTTCCCATAGCAACCCACGGGTGACTTCCTCCGTAAGGAGCACATAGGTGTCAACACTCCCCACTGTGAACATGTGAGACACGCGTAGGACCATCTGATTGCTGTGGAAAGCGTTGGTTCTCCTTTGAAAGGAGCGAACGAGCTGCATCTCTTTCTGCCCTGACACCGGACTGACCCCTGATTGCTGTGTGGGTGGGGGGGCAGTCAGCGGACGCCGCGGCAATGGCCGTCCTTGACCCGTGTATATTGTCAACATTCAATAGCCCTGGCCTGAGAGGGCGCGTTGGCAACCTTGAAAGCTACCTGGTGGAGCTTGTACGCACTCAGAGATCGATATGCAGTCCATAAAATAAGATGTGCTGGATGTGTGGGTGACGTACAAAAGCCTCGCAAATTTAAACCGTGCTCATTTCGCAGCTTCTGCTAATTAATTGACGGCTCAAACTAATTTAGAAAATGCTCTCAATTGACTTTTATTTTAGCGGTGCTGAAGTGCTCCACGAACAAATGCCGTATATTTACACAATAACCGTGAGTATGTGTGTTTGGTTATGAATATGAAATAAGGCGCTTATCACTTTTAATAGGCAAGTCCAAGCCTCTGAACCGTACGAGTTTCAAAGCCTCATTTTTAAGTGCACAACAAGCTTTTTATTAAATTAATCCATAATCAAGTGCACATCAATGTTGACCATGGCTTGTGTTTTAAATTATGAAATCATTCTGGCCTACACATTCTTGGATTTATGGATGCTGTTACAGCATAGAAAATGAGAACATATAAATGATAAACGGTATATACATATAACAGAATTGTATCTCACATAGCCGCGTCGCTGCAAGTTAGCCCGTGGTTTCCCACTTAGGCATCCAGTGGCCGTGTAGGTGTGGACGGGTGGGTTTGGTCTACTGCAGAGGCCGCAGTAAGCACCGGGGATTGTTAGATCTGAAACTGAAAACAAGTCAGGCTTGGGTTGAGGCTGTCATGGTCTCTGGTTCATGCCTGCAGCACTCAGTGGGACGGGTCCAGCTCTTCGCTTCCTACTGATGAGTGGATTTTGGGATGCCGTCGCCACGGTTATGGACGCGGAGAGATCAGTAGCCCCCCCCCCCCTTTTCCCAGCAGCTCAAGGGCTTCTCTGTCAGTCTTTTTTATCACGCTCGCCCCTCATTAAAGGAAACACTGGCAGCTGTGTCTTTTGACGAGATCTGACCCCGCTGCGGAAGGGAAAAAAAGAGTAGCTGCGGTAGTATCCCTGTTGACCAGCAAGGGGGGGGGGGGGGGCAACGGTGTGTCAGCTGAGCCCATAATATGACAGGGATCATCCTCTGCCCTGCCCACCACGTTTAGCACAGCCCTGCAATACCGCTGTTAGGAGGTGACCGGAATTCAGAGGCTAAATCATTCATTTGTTGGCAATTAAATATTTTTACTGAAGCTTGTTGTTGTGTAAAAGGCAATAGCTTTTGTTGGAAACATTTATTGGTGGCTGTGTTCGGTTCCCTTCTTCATCCCGTTCATTTTCAACCGACATTTGAAGCACAGATGTCCTGCATTCTGCAACGTTCCTGCAAAATTTCGGGGCGGATATCTATGTCCTGTACAGAAGTTGGTTAATTGGTTGATTTTCAGAGCGTGTTGGTATTGATTCTGCAGTGACCCAGATGAAGGGATGTTTTCTGTTCAATCGGGCCCCCCATGTGAAGAGAGTCCTCCATCTCTTAACCGACACATCCTCTCTGCTTTTTTAATCTTCTCAAGGTTCCATCGGATCCGAGTTGAGCACGACGAACGTCAGCATGTTCATCACATCGGATGCGGGGAATACCTGGAGTCAGGTAAGGAGAGCAGGAGGGAAGCACGTGTTGCCTGTTAATGTACGCAATGGTGTGGCCAATAATGGAAAGACATGGGTCATTTCTCCAGACTCCCCGTCACCAACGAGCGCTCGCATCCGCCACTAATCAAAACATCGTGGCAGTAATTGGATTCCCCGCGCATGACACCTGTGGGCAGGCCGATGATTGAGTTTTAATCAGTAAGGCGTGTGTTTAATTAAAAGGTAGCCTGGACGTAATTAATATAAAATAGATGTTAGAACATTTGACCGGATGTGACTGCCTGGAGGATGTGTTGCTTTGCTGTGCCCAATGCCCCCCCCCCCACAGGACTCTTGTGCGTATCTGTATTGCTGTGTGTCTTAAATATGGAAATGAGTTGCTGATGCAGAGGAACCCCAGGTTGCACGTTTGTAAGACGAAAGGACATTATAACTAATGGTTTGAATGGATGGCCCGGGTACCTTCATGATTTCCTAAAGAACGGAAAACAGAATCAATATTAATATCTTTGCCTCACAGGTTTTGCAGACATCGGTTACATATGTACAAAAGTGGGAATTTGTGTGTCCTCACTAGATGACTGAATTCCGACGATATGTTATTTGTCGCTTAGCACAAAAAGTGTTTCCCACTCCTGATCCCGGGGGCCCGCTGTTTAGGCTTTTTTTTATGTCCAAACCTACTTCTTAATTCATTAGGTTTTAATAAGTTGCTAGCTTACAACAGGTCTCAGTATTTTCTGCAATTCTCTTTGACATATATTTTGTGTTTAATGTAGCAAAAGCATAATGTTATCTTATTCTTTGTTCATTTGCGGTTTTGACAAAAGGAAATAATGTATACTCTAGTCAATTGGGAATAATTCGATTTTCAGTTAATTACATTTTTTAAGCCCCAGGCATGTAACTGTCAAAATATGTCAAATTCAATTAACAGCTCAACCACTCCTAAACGAGAAGTGCTCGGTTGAGACAAAAACCATTTACTGGAGCGGTTCTGTTAAATACCCAGCTCTTGGGTTCCGCAGCTGAAACGGCCTGATTCGAAACGGCTGGTTGTGAACCTGATTCCTTTAACAGACCCTACTGCCTATCCCAGAGGACCATGTAAATTGGAATGGTACATGATAAAAACTGCATTAGAAGTACATCACTGTACGAGTCAACGCCCTTAAAAGGTAAAGGACGCACCAATGACATGCGCCTGTGCAACTCAGAGCAAGTCCTTCTGGGAAGACGAACCAACGTGCCGAAACGGGATCGTGTTGAAAACCGCAGCCGGACTAAAACCCGGTACTGATACGGTGAGCTTGGTGTTAGCCGCTCGCTACGGCCGCTCAAGGTCGGAGCCTTGGCGCTGAGCTGGTCCCAGACACACCAACCTCGGGTTGCCCTCTTCTCAGAAGCGCAGGATTGGAATAGGAGCAACACACTGAAAGACACACAGAGTCCCAACAGAGCGTTATTCATTTTTAATTTGTGTAGACCGGAGAAAAGATAAAACCCACAACAGGGTAGACACGCAGGAACACATGCATAGATTCATTTTTTCCCCGGTATGCGACTATTTGGGACATCGATGGCCTACTTTTAGGCGCCGCCACAAAAAGGAACTCGAATTTTCTCGGCTCAGCGAGGACAGCGTGTCATGTCCAGGTCTGCCGAAACGAGAGCAGGTTTCTCAGCTGTAAAAATCGACAGAAGGACTACTCTGCTGGGGCGTAGCGCGCTAGTATTAAACATTCGATTTCAGGCTTATCAGAGCGGTCTGATTGGATCTGACAGTGGTCTGAGCTGGGGCAGTTATTTGACAGACTCCATTGGAGGGCCACCAGCAAAAGCCCAGCTTCCTCCAGGAAAACCAATTCTCTGGACACGCGTTTCTGCCATCCTCAGAGGCTTCGACATGACCGTGTGAAAACCCTTTCAGAACTTCCTTTGTTCCAGCTCTTTCTCTCGCCCAGCTTCAGATGGTGTCATTTTCTTCCAAGGTGTCCTCTAATGTGATCCGATGAAGGCTTTGTTTCAGTCAGCAGTAGGGACAATTATTTATTTGTTTGTTTATTTTTAAACAAATTTCAGCAACAGATGGTGCCGTTCTCTGAATAAACACCTATTAATCATTAGTGCCTTCTGAGAAATTCAAAAATAATTTTTATTCTCAGGAGGTACAAGATTTGAGCATCAGTTGTTGGAAAATACATTTCTTATCATTCATTTTTTTTTTATTATGTGAAAAAAAAATTTGTATTGATGGTAAACATTTTGAAATATTAGTATTAATTGAATTGTATTATTTCGCCTGAATGTAGACTGTACAAAATAACTGGACTGATGATGTACAGCACATATGAGAAAGGACGCGAGTTGTGGGGTGGAATGATTAACCTTTATTCTGTGTCAGTGACTGAAATAATGTATAGCAGAGTTTTCAGGCTCGTGAGAGTTAAGTAATTTAGGAATCTAGCATTAAACAGCACTTTAAAAAAAATTCAGTCTAGACTACACAAACCAACTCCGTAGACTGGAATAGAGAGAGGCAAGAATGAATATTGCCCATTTATTTCTGCAACAATTAGTCTTATGCGCTCTGACGAGACCAGCAACGTGACCAGGTCAGTTTCTGGTTTAAGTATTACGTAGTGTTAGAGTGAGATAAATGGATGTCTTTAAAAGTTCGAAAGGGTTAAAAATACGATTAATGTGATGGTATGCCGTGAACTGCAGACCGTATAATACTTTTTGTACGCTGTTGATTATTAAAGTTAATGACCACCCTACCATTCCGCATCATCTTTGTTGAGCAATGTCAGGCGAGGTCTAATTCTCCTGTACCGTTTCTCATTCAGCTTGCTGGGATGTTTGTGGAATACCATCTGAAAACAAGGTGCTCCGTTAGTTTATGTGTCTTCGGCCGTGCACTTTGCCAATTTGCCATTCGTTCCGGGCCAATAGATGCGAATGTGTGCCTGGAAACACTGAGCAAGACTGCAAAACCTGCTTTTAAACCAACCGGCTACCACTCAAAACGCCACCGCTTTGCATACAGATATTCGACGAGGAGTACAGCGTGCTGTACCTGGACCAAGGTGGGGCGCTGGTGGCCATCCGACACACTCCGTTACCCATCAGGCACCTGTGGTAAGGTCACTGGCTAAAATTAGATTCACTACCCATTACTCTGGTAAATGAAAGTGGTGTGATTCGTTTCACTCCCCCTGGTGGACAAGGACACACCCCGCAGATGAGACTGTGTTGCCGTGGTTCCCCACAGGCTCAGTTTTGACGAGGGCAGACTGTGGAACGAGTACAGCTTTACGTCTTCCCCGCTGTTCGTAGACGGAGTCCTAGGAGAACCCGGAGAGGAGACTCTTATCATGACGTGAGTGAAGTGGCTCCGTCCAGTAAAAGAGAATAAAACAAGTGTGAGTGCATAATAGTTTTGCAAGTGAGGTCTGTGATAGTATTCTTTCAGCGCATCCTTTCAATGCAAGACATAACACACGTGAACACACAAGTGTTGAATTTCTGAATCAAAACAAATTTCTTAAAGTTCTGAGAATAATATTGTTATTATGAATGCTTAACTGGCTACAACCGATTTTAGCAGGTGTATTTCAAGCGCCCCCTGGTGGTAAATTCCTGAATTGTTAGAACACCAAATTTAAAAGCAGCAGTCAGAAAGACAATGGGTATACATTGGTCAGTGTGCGTTACATTGGATGAAAGTATGCATCAAACCCTGAAGCAAAATTAAGAGCAATTAGTGGGAAACTGTGTTAATGGAGCCTTGGAGTTCTGGTGAGGTATCGTATACCCGGAGACCACGGTCAATTGTGTTCCGTTAGCGTGATAATTGAGCCAATTAAGTGATTTAGCGTTTTTTTTACATGCGTGTCTCTCTCTTAAAATAATATAAATAAAAATGAATATTTAATCTTTTAACTTATGCCCTTATCAAGTTATAAAATGATTAACCTGTGGTACAATTTTTACGTATTTATACAATAATATTACAGTATATTTACTGAAACAATGCCAGCTAAGTAGCTCATATAGAGGTACAATAGCTGGACCCCACATGGGCAACCTTGCAGCCACAAGTCCAGTTTCTCAACTGCTGGAACTGACGTTGCCCCCGTTGCCAAGCGTCGCGAAAAACCAACTGCCTTTCATTTCCCAGAATCTTCGGTCACGTCAGCCATCGGTCGGAGTGGCAGCTGGTGAAAATTGACTTCAGGTCCATCTTCAACAGGCGGTGCACTGAAGGGGATTACCAGACCTGGCACCTTCACAACCAGGCAAGGACACCAACACGTTCTACTTCCTCGACCGCCGTGAAGAAGATTTTACTTACCGTTATTACGATTATACAGTTATGATTATTTTATATACATGTTACTACTCCCTCTGAGCGCCCCTGTTCATGTGAAAGTGCTCCTGATAATTTCAGTTAAGCCGCAATAATTTCAACTCTCTAAATTAATTTCAGCCCAATGGGTCTAAAGGAATTAAACTCTGACCTCTTTGGCCGTCTCTGATTACAAATACACTGCAAAGGGAAGGATGATTGCCTTAGGGTAGCTCTTTGGAAACTGGCTTTCAAGTTAAAATTACAATGACCCTGTAAATAAGACCTTATTAAAATTTCAACGACCCTCTAAGTGTGATAGTTTATTATCAGGTCCCATGTAAAACCTTTACTGTTGGTGCCCGTGATCCTTCCTTTATAGACTCATGGGTTGAAATAGGCTTCCCTCCCCGGCAGCTCTGTCAGTAAAAGGAGGCCTAAGCACAGGCCGAGCCCCACGTGCTCAGGTTTTCATTTGCCGATTGTGGTGGTGAGAGCGCAGTGTGAGATCGTACTGATGGTGAGCGAAGTCGGCAGGGCTGCCCTCTGCTCGCCCCTAACCTGCGTAAACCGTGTAAGGGATGGGCGGCTCCTGGGCGATTGGGTCGGAAGGGGAGTAATCGTAGCTCCTCACCCTCGCTGCATTTTGTGGCAGGTTTCATAGCGAGCTGACAAGTTCATAAGAGAAAACGGCCAAAAATTATTTTTATTTTTTGATCCAAACGAAATTTAATTTTACATTTTATTTGACAGATGCTGTTATCTAAATCATTGTGACATATACGTTTTCATCCTAACACATGCTCAAGTATCCCACACCCACCCACCCACTCACATAGACAGGGAGAAAGAGCCTAGCCCAATCTGGATCATATTCCCCTCCAGTGAAAACGTGTGGATCTCCCTAAAAAAAAAAGTTCCTATGGAAACCAGTGTGCAATCCTCCTTAGCAGTACTTGCTTATTTAATGGCAAAAAGTACATGGACCAGATGTGTATTCTTCAAGGGTGAGCCTTGCATCATGGGAGTGAGGAGAATCTACCGGAAACTAAAACCAATTGCCAGGTGTGTGATGGGGAAAGACTACTCTGTCACCATGACGTCAGAGTCCTGCGACTGCACTGCGTCAGACTTCGAGTGGTGAGTAACCAAATGACGACGAAAGTTTCCATACACTCCATACACTTATAACTGACAAATATCTGTCAGTTTTAGCCCGTTTTTAAATAAGCCGTAACCTTTGTGTTTAGTTGTAAAGGGTGACCAACAATAAGGTAATGGGCACAAACTTAAAAATTCTACTTTCCTTTTTACATTCCAAATCCCGCAGTTATTATTTTCAATAAAGCCTACTTTTACAGGCTTTAGGAGGTTTAGTGTCCTAATTTCCCTTTGCCTCCAACTGCGTTCATTATGGATTCTCTCATGTTTCCTGCCACGCTCTTCCCAGGCCTTTTCCGTTGTTAGCAATATTGATGTTGTGTCTGAACTTCCAAACAGAGAACCACCAGGGAACGGCGCATATGTGGAGCTCGCCATTTATTAGCGATAACGAAAGCCATTATGCCAGATGCGTTAACAATCACAACACTCTGCAAGCCTTTGCATGTGATGCTAATTACTGTAATTTGTAACCATCAAATTCGGCAGGCACAATTATGTAACTTTGTAATTGGGGAACAAACAACTGTAGCGTGGGCTCATCCTTTTTTGTTTTTAACCGCTTTTTTTGGGTATGAAAATGTTGTTTTGGTCCTGTGTAGGAGTGGAACGAAGGAATGACGAACAGGGGTTAAAAGGAGATGGAGATGGTGTGGTTCAAAGCAGCCTTGTTTATTTATGCACGACAGAACTTCCTAATATAATGTTGTCGATCATGCGTTCATTTAAGAGCGATTTTAAATTTTATGAGAAAAACCTGTTCACTGTCGCCGAGAGTCCCTAGAACTAAACCATTTTGCACAGTTATGACATAATCCTTAGATCATGGAAAATTCTTTCATTTTAAATTTAGGTAGCCGGCAGTTTGAAGCTTCTGACTCATATCCTGAAGTGGCGTTTCACTCATTGAGATGTATTGGCTATGTTGGCAAGTCATGTGTTAAACTTTAAGGATGACATGTTAAGACTCCCCTCACATCTCTCTTTGGCGCCGTTTGACTGCTGCAGTGATTACGGATTTGAGAGGCACAGCAGCGAGAGGTGCACCCCCGCCTTTTGGTATGTTCCGTCCTCCATGTCCCGGAGCTGCCTCACAGGACACAGTTTCCTCAACAGCACAGGGTGAGTGACCGGGGAGAGAAGAGGTCGTAATTTCATCACGTGCAGTAACGTATAAACTGGACCCAAAAAAAAAGAGCCACCTGTTGTTGTCTGGCCCAACAACATAAAAAAAAACACAACTGAGGAATTTTCTCCTTTCTGTTAAAATGGCTTTTAATAAACACATGCAACACTGGGTTTACGAACCTTAACCCTTTCCCCTTTCCAGGTTTGTGGTCCATTTTACGGCGATGCGGTTTTACGGCACCTCGTCAGTGTCTTTAATGGGCGATATGAGATCGGGCCTTTCCATTGGAGCCAGGGTTGCGCTTAGAATATCGTTCCGTCTGATTCGATCGGCTCGCTGCTCGGCAACATGGACAAGGCCTCCATACCATTTAATTTCAGCGGAGACTCGCGCCTGTGTGGCTTACACACTTCACATTTCACTGCAGGACCTTTTTTTTCACCTCGGATCTCGGAGCTGCTTCACTCCCGCTCTGGCTCTCTTGCATACGCTGGAAAAGCAAATTGCCATTTTAAATAATAAATGGACCGGCTGACTAGTTATTACTTTTCTTTACGACACACCCTTTCACCAGTGAACTAACATGAATATTGCAGCACCAATTTAAGGCTCTGCTAAAAATGTTCCCGTTTTCCCGTGTTGTGCCACCGGTGATTGACACTTTAATTGCGCGCCACGGTGAAAACTTTACAGATGTGTGCTAGAGCTGACTATTTCTGCCACTTCTCTAGCTTTGGTGCATAAACAGTTTGCTTTTGCTCTTATTTCTTATATTGCTTCACCACTGCAGATGTCACAAGCATGCAAAGATACTAATCCTGAGACCCTGGAGCCTTTATTCGTCAGGTACGGGTATTGCTGGACTGGTGAGGTTCTGTGTCTCCCGTCCGTGCGGCAGGTACCGAAAAGTGGTCTCCAATAACTGCACCAACGGGGTGATAGAGGAGTACACTGCCAAGAGGCTGCCATGTCCCAGCCAAGCCCCTAGGGGGCTCCATCTCGTCACCAGCGACGGAAAGCTGGCGGCCACACTCGGCAGCAACGTCTCATTTCTCATTTTCCTGGAAGAGGTATTAAATGCCAACAGACCCAATGGACATGCCACCATATGCAGTCTAGAGTGTCTGTACAGATGCAAGACTACTTCAAAATGCATTGATTCTGAAGAAGCTTCAGTGTTACTAGATGTAATTACACCAATATCATGAAACGGTTCCCATGCAAACACACACATTTGTGAGCGAAAGAGCCAGGCCAAAGATTTGACTGTATATGGTCGATCATGGAAACGACTGGATCATTTATAATGAATACATACTAGAACTAATGTTCCCTCGGTATTTGTGACGAGGAATGAACCACTGTGCGCTCAGTTCTGCTGTTGATTCACTGGCACTTGGCTCTTGTGTAGGGCGATGGATCCCGAACTAGCATCACGGTGGACTTTGGAGACGGCAACGCTATATCGTACTCCAACGTGAGCTCGATGGAGGACGGGATCCGGCACGTCTACAAAAGCGTGGGCATCTACAAAGTGTCCGCCGTCGGGGAGAACGAGCTCGGGTCCGACCGAGCGCTCCTCCACCTCCACGTCACATGTGGGTGGACGGGCAGCGCCAAGCACGTGGTTCGGGGCTCCCACCCGTTTGGCCGGCACGGGAATAACGCGCCTCTCGCCGTCTTCTCCCAGGTACGCTCGAGCACATGCACCTCTCTGCACCCTTTGTGGCCGTGAGGAACAAGGAAGTCAACCTGACGGCCGTCCTGCAGCCGAGCCACGTGGGAACCGTCACCTACGTTTGGTGGTTGGGTAATAACACCGAGGTTAATCAAAGCCTTTCTATCTATTTTCTGCTTTAACGAGACGCAGGCTCGCGCTGGAAAGAGCACGTTTGCCACAAATGATGTTTGAATCAAATAACCTTTTAACGTTTCTTAGCATGCCCGGCACATGTATGCATGCAGTGTTTTTATATTTAATCAAAATAAATGCTTGTCTGGAATTAATGTCTATCTGTTAGCAATCAGGTGAATAATAATATTTTAAGACATTGAGTGGGCAATCATGCAAGGGTGTCAATGCAATCATATGCGCTGTTTAGCAACTCATTAAATCTCAATTAAAGCGAGACTCAACGTGCCACCTATGGCTAAATAAATAAATAAAAACTTACAAGGTTGTTTCATTATCATCCTAATGGTATTCATGGCAGACCATATTAGGCTACTGGATTACCAAGCAGAATGTTTCATGCCTACACGCTGCTTATTACTTATGGTTTTGTTCTAACCCCCCCCCCCCCGGGAAATGGAACTGGGCCTATAGTTACTACCCTAAATCAAAATACTGGAGAAAATTCAATTCAATACATTTATTTTTTAAATCCTATTTCAAAGAATGGCTTCATGAACAATCCCAGTAAAATGTATACACTATAATATACTGCATTTGGAAATGGGATGCTCTGAGTTGTCCCATTCGTACTCCTACTGTGGGCCTTTTTTGCCAGGAAAATTCAGGGTTTCCACAAGTTATTTTGTGGTTTGATTTATCTCTCCAGCCGCTTGTCACCCTAGAGGGAAGTGTGGCCTTCATGTTCCCCGAGGAAGGGCTGAGCACGGTCACCGTGCAGGTGTCTGCCGGCGACGCCATCCTACAGGACAAGAAGACCATCGCCGTCTATGGTGAAGCCCCTGTTCCTGTGCACCGGCGTGCCGGAATGTCTGCTGCAGAACACCAACACAGCGCTCTGCTGTGCGTCATTGCACTGAAGCAGACACTAATTCTAAACTCAACGATGCAATGTTGCACGTTGTATAATAAAACCAACACACAATTATAAAAGCCGTTGACTGATGGAATGTATGCGCACATTCTATGCTCCCAACTTTTTGCATGTTTAATGGATAACATGAATATACGGTTTCTATTCAAACCCTCGAAACCCTTGTCCAACGTTGGGTGGGAAAGAGGCATTCATTTACTTTGCATTTTCGCACTTAAGAATACTTCAGGTCTCATCTTTTGGCGTTTTCTTCCAATCTGGATGACTACAATCCTGGTGTTGCCGAGTGGAGAATGGATGTCAGCAGAGTCGTCAAAGCCTCCATGGTCCATGTGAGTTGCTCTTAAGCTCCTTTTTAGCATGTCGGTGTCTCCGAAAATGCATTTTATTACAATAAAATAATGCGCACTTTCTCTGTGACCTTAGGTCTTGTCAGAGCTCTTTGAGGGAAACTGATAAAAATTCGCCCGGCAACTGCACTAGAAAGGCCTGCCCGTTCCCCAGAGTTGTCATGTTGAACTTTGAGAGCAGCTTGACGCCATTCAGTTTAGTCGTGTTTTCAGAACATCAAGCTTTTTCCATGGCAGGGAAAAGTTGAAGCTTTGGATCTTCAGCTCTTCTGTAGCTGCAGTCCTATTGAGAATTCCCTAATTTAAGTTTTGACTAACTGTGAAAGTGATTGTGTATGTGGTAAATTCCCTAATGGTAGAAGTTTTGACTAACTGTGAAAGTGAATGTGTATGTGGGGAATTCCCTAATGGAAGTTTTGACCAACTGTGAAAATGTATATGTATGTGTATGTGGGGGGGAGGTTGCCTAATGATGGTGTTGAGTAACTGTGAACGCGAATGTGAATGTGAATGTGTGTGTGTGTGGGGGGGGGGGTTGCCTAATGATAGCGTTGAGTAACAGCAGGTCCAGCACTGCCGAACCATGCCTGTAAATCGGGGCTGTAAATAAGCCGTCTACCCACTGATTTTCAAAAATAAGCCTGACTGTCAAACAATTTCCATACCCCCAACTCACCTGCCTTTCTTATCCAGGCCACAGGTGTAAGTGAGGACCAGCTTCTAGTTGCAGTCCTCCCCGGGCTGCCGACGGCCGCCGAATTCTTCATCCTCCCTGACAAAGAGTTTAGGGAGGGAAAAGGGACCAGCAACGTTGCACGTTTGGAACAGGTGACAACTATACTATACATGATTACAGTGCTTTCCATATCTACTCATGGGCTGGTTAAACGCAGATGTAAACAGCTCACGTCCAGTACAGCACGAACCCTCCCAGGGCAGCAGGTTGACCGTTTGGACAGTTTTATAATCCATGCTAACTATGTGCATTGGGCTGCATAAAATAAGAATGTGTGAAGATGACCTGGGCTAAGGCGAAGCCACGGGTGGGTTTTACCCCCCTTTAAACGGTAAATTACTGGTAAATATATAGTGGAAAGCTTGCTTTGATTAATATTTTATCACCTAGGTTTTGACACCTGAGAATTTTCAGCATATTAAAAATTTGAATGTGTTGTAGATGCTTTAAGACTGGGCTGGGTAAAGACTTACCTAAAATTGACATTCTGGACCAATCAAGTCTCTCATGATATATTTTTCCTTTAAACTGATAAGATAATGCATGATACATCAAGACCACGAGTCTGCAGATTTATAAAGACAGGCAGGGTAATGCTTTTAGTTTTCATATCTCCACCACTAGATGTCAATGTCTGCTTATGTTATGTTTTATTTTTCAAAATAACTACATTTGAGATTAATTTATATGTATAATATATATTTGAAAGCATACAGCAAAGCAAATTAAAATACGTTCCATTGTGAAAGCATATGTAAAAGAAAATAAATATAGCCTTTTACTTGTACCGAAAAACACAAGATGATTTTATTAAAAATATGTAACATTTAAGAGTGTTTCTTTTGTATGCGAGAGATACATGCCAAAACTTATACAATTACAGGTGTTTAGCGTGCATGTTGCAACGCAAAATCTCAGTTTTGTGAGACAGAGATAACCTGAAACAGACAGACAAGCCAACAGGTCAGAGTCCGATGTCTCATGCGATAAGGACCTGTGTCCTGGGAAACACATCCTGCATCACGCAGGACCTGTTGGAAACAGCCTTTTTTTAGAAGCCCTGCTTGGTTGGCTGGCGCGGCCCCTCACAAAAACCAAGCCATAAATCTTCATTCAGTGCTGAAAGTCTTGAAAGTAATGTGTGGGTGGCTTATTAGAATGTAGAACCGATTTTCTGACCCTGATACACTGGAAGAAAAAGTAATTATTCATGGAGTGGTCTAATTTTAAAAATGTAAGATATGGGGGGGAAAAAAGAATCAAGGACTGAATAAATTGCTCATATCACAATTAATTAACTAAATGAGGCAGATCAAACGCGTGGAGCATAGCTAAAGAATAAAATTAATTCGAAAAAGGCAGGTATTTTTTTGACCATATTCCTTGGGCCTAGGTGCAACAGGTAAGTCTGTAATATTGTGTAAGGCTTTATGCTTCACAGCCAGTCGAGAATATTTACCCAAGATAGCCTATAGGAGGCGTCAGTCAAGCGTGAGCCCCACAGTGCAAGGCATTTTGTGCTTTAGCGTCCCCTTGTTCACGGTCATAGTTGAGTCGTGTTTTAATTTCCCTGCTGGTCTCTGCAGCACTTCCTGTATAAAAAAACTCAGTTTGGTTCAATAACATATGTATTCAGTGTAAGATATGCTTGGGAAAAAAAAAAAACATTTAAAATTTTTTTATATATATA
This sequence comes from Hiodon alosoides, assembly GCA_025775065.1. Classification (NCBI taxonomy): domain Eukaryota; kingdom Metazoa; phylum Chordata; class Actinopteri; order Hiodontiformes; family Hiodontidae; genus Hiodon; species Hiodon alosoides. The sequence goes on along the minus strand of JAOYSI010013545.1, from coordinate 12,271 downwards.
TATATATATATATATTATAAGTGTGCAAATTTCACCAGTTTTGAGTTTTATTACATAACGCACTCATGTAGGCCACACACATTTGAATGACTACACTACAGCATAAGTCATTACTTCTAGTGACCCAACAGCCCAACCTATACTATTTAATGTAACCATTACACTGAGCTGTTGTAACTGATATTTAATCCCTGCTAATGTGCAGTAAAAATGTGATTTCAGAAAAAAATAGGTAGGATTTACTGTATCCAAAAGTCGGGAAGAGGTAGAGGTGATTTTGTCAGAAGTACAACTGTTTGTATAATATATTTATGTGACCGAAATGGCGTTCTCACTCTTCCACAGCTATCCGAGGTCCTGCTAAGTGCCCTCAACCGGAACCTGATCCAGTTCACCCTCCGACCCGGGGTCCACGTTACGGTCTGTGCTGCCCGGCTGTCTGCAGGCGAGTAACCTTTTCCCTGGCTTGTCCTTGCATTCGAACCGCACGCGTTGGCCTCTCATCAACGGAAAAGAAATCCTGCGTATGGAGTACGGCGTATGGAGGAGGAAGAGGAGGTGGTGGAGGAAATGTCAGATGTGTTGCACGATGCTGCAACCCTTGTCATCTCCGGCGCTTGCCGTTCCGTAACACGTTTATGAACTCTCAATTTGACCCGTTTCTCCCCCCCCCAGCACCCCTCGTGGACACAATTGAAGGACACAGTGGATCAGCAACGCTCATGCTTCTCTCTGTGGTTTTTGTGGGTTTAGCAGTGTTTATCCTGTATAAATTCAAAAGGTACAGTACTGTTTATATGCATAATTACACACACACACACACGACAATGTAGAATTTTGTGTTTAATACCCAACTGGCCTCATTTTTGGTTAAATGGATTTGTAGAGGAACTATAGTAAACAGTTTTGGGAGTAGAAAGTGAAGTGGCAGAAGTGGAAACGCTGACTCCTCTGATTAAAAAATGAAGTACATCCCTCGTTCAGTGAATGTGGGCTTAGTCTACATGTGCTGGTTCGTTACCTTTTATGTTTAAATGAGTAAGCTTCAAGCAGCGTTTCCCTGGTTGTTTGGAACATTATTTGGAAAGAAAGTAATTGGGTTTTCAGGAAATTTGAAGTGGGCGTCAATGTCCAGACACTATCAATATTTAGCCCTTTCAAAGCAGTCGCTTGACCTCTCTGAGACTTTAAATGAGTTCTCTGTGTATCGGGAAAGGGCACGCCGATAAGCCTGAGACAGTCAGCAATGCGTCAGACAGCCCCTTCAGCTGCCTGGGATGCTTTTCAAACCCAGCCTCAGCTCCGCTCCGGTCCGTTCATTTGGTCCGGACGGTTAGGAGAAGGCGCGTCTGGTGGGAGAGCAGTTAAATCAGCCAGGCCTTCTCCCGCGGTTTGGGTCTGTGTGTCTCCCAACACTCCACTCATCCTCCCGTTTTCTCCGCCCACGTCTCGTGTCGAATCTTTCCTCAAGGAAGATCCCAGGCGTTACTATCTATGCACAGATGCAGGATGAAAAAGAACAGGAAGTGAGGCGTCCAGGACGTCCCGTGGAGAGCACCCCGACGACACAAAAGCCGCTGGTGACCGCTGGGGACCTGGACCAGGTGCTGAACACAGAGGCCATAGGTAACCATCAGGGTTGAGGTATTCCAGTCACCTTTATTAACTGTGGTCTCCTTGGAGCCAGAGCAAACTCCCAGTGTCCACCAGTATTAGAGACGGCTTTTGTGTACCTAGGTGTGCCCCTAGATTTAGACAGGACATTCAGGACGAGTCACAGAGTGGCATTAGACTCCAGAACAGTCAGAATGCCAACACCAGGCTCCAGAGCAGCAGGGAAAATGGCTAGACCTGGGGAGTTACCCAGTGCTCCATTATAAAGCAGAGACTGACTAGCATTTCTGCTGTTTCCTGTCTGTTTTCTCTTTCCCTTCCCCTAACAGGATACCTTTCACCTCACATAAACACCAACTTCAAGGAAACCCCAACTTATCTTCATGTCTGAACTCTGAAAACCCAAGCAATACACATCCCATCATGTCTCGGACGTCGCCAAACCACTCGGACACAAGTTGTGAGCGTTAGACCTGCATGTAGCGCGGGCTGTGGCGTCTGAACACCACAATAAACGGTACAGGTCCCCGCCCCCGCCATGCCCATCAAACAGCTCTCCTTTTCGTTAGACTACATGTAACTCAATGAGAACCTGTACATACGGAAATAAGACCTGCATGAACACAAGTAGCCTTATGGTCTACTGAAGTGGATTTCACGTCTGGCTCTCCCACATTAGTGCCATTAGGACCTGTTCACCTTTCATTCTGGAGAATATTCATGATGTTTATATATTTTTTCCAGTAAATCATGAATATGTTTGTGAGATGTAAGGGTTTAATAACCAACTACACTGACTGATGGATATATTCAGTTACTTCATACTCGGATACCATTTTATATTGCCTAATGTTTAGTCTTATCGTTTCATTTTCAATTTTCTAGCAGTGTATTTTATTTAATGCAATCTGCAGTATTCTGTATGTATTATTTATTATTTCTTTATTATTTTAATTTGACTGGAATCATAATATGCTGTTGTAGACTGTTGTAGACTATTACCCTTACAATTTGGGTAATAATCGTCACAGGGCAAGAGGGATTTTTTTTAATCAATATTCAGATATGCTAATTACACTTCACCCTCAGTTTTAAGCTGGTGAATAAATAAATCAAGGCAAAGATATAAATTATGATCACATCTTCATTAAAAGACAAAATTAATCCGTTGCTGTAAATTTAAATTTAACCAAATAAGGTATTTTGTGACTCCACTGCGATTGTTGGTGTGTTTTTTATATTACCTCACACACACACACTCATGCATTTTATTTTTTATCATCATCATTATTTATTTTTAAAAATTCTTATTTCCCTTACTCTCATACTCATTCATGCAAAACTGTTTGAGCACTGTAACATTTTTTGAGAGTTGCAGTCTCGGGTCACATCCTTCCAGAACCGGAACCATGACTATAGTACCTGGCAGAGTGGTCTTCAAATGCAAGATGGGCTCCGGAGCTACCCATCGCCCACATTTCTTACAGCCAACGATAACGCTGTCCTGCCCAGTGTGACACCGTCTCTGTCAATCACATACCTGGGAAAGCAAAGGGGTCTCGAAGGCCAGCCTAATCTATGTCTTTAAAATAAACCTCTTTCTAAATTAAAGGTATTGGGGGGGGGGGCGATGTTGTGGGAGACGCCGTGGACGTCGTCCCCATCTACAGTTTTGAAAATCGGCACTGTTTAATCCTATCAAATGCTGTTCTAATAAAGCGGTTGTCTGGCGGACCTCTGTGAGAGCCTGGGGTGTTTGCAGGCCAACACACCCATCAGGAGCTGGCGTCGGTTTTATTACGCCTGACGGTAATGGTGCATAAACTGAAAACAAACTGCGGGAATGTGTCCAGTCCACGCGCTTGGTTAAATTTCAACGCATGAGAGGCAATCTGCCCTGCCCTTCAGTCACTGTCACCATTAACGCGTCTGCAATGAGTTCAAGAGAGTACAGTAACCCTTTCGGAAGTGGCGTAAAGTGGCAGCCACCAGACACCATTACATGTGTAAAAAAGTTTTAAATAGGGGAGAATACAAACACTTGACTGGCAAAAAGTATCTGCTGTGCTGAGGAAACTTTCCATCAAAGTTTCTCCTCTTTCCAACTTTGCGTCACTATGCCTAGGTAATGACATCATTTCCACCCACCTAAATTAGATTTAACAGACTGCACAAAACAAATAATCCCTGCCACAATTATTCCCATGAACAAAATCTAATCGGCCTTGCCGTCTTCTGTGGAATTTCGGAGCGTAATTTATTTTAATTTGTCTAGAGTCGCTTTTCTTTAATCCGATACATTCGGTCTAACAAAATTGTGATGAGGAATGGGGATGTGAAATCCTCAGGTGTACCCTTATATACCCCACATGTACCCAGTGAAGTTTCTTCTCTCTCTTCTGGGTAGAAGAAAGGACCGAAAAACTAAAATCAGAACAAAAAGGAAGACTGGTGGTGTCCATCTCATCAAAACAGACATTTGTGCAGTCTTAAGCATAAAACGAGCTCACGAGAAACAGTATCTTATGTCAAAATCTGCATGCACGCGTTACATTAGCCAATGCTAGCTAGCAAGTCCAAAAGACTATACTGGATAGAGACACAAAGCTATGATGAAATCCCACAATAGGTACCTCAGAAAGTGTTTGTGTGTTTGTGTGTGTGTGTGTGTGTGAGTGGCAGACTGACCCTGGACCGGTTTCCTAGAGTTGGAGAGTTTTGTCTAACATAAACTGATACCAGGTCAGGGACTAAGGACTCCCATTTAGCAGCCCAGCAGGTGTTATTCGGTGGCATTGGTGCGTTTATGATCCCTGCTCTGTAACCCTGTTTTACAGTCATGTCCGAAAGGCAGGAAAACAAACACCTAAGGAGGCATAAAAAACAAAAGCACACAGTGGAGAAACAAGGACAAAAATCTATCCGCGGTTTCTTTTCTTTCTCATTGTGTGGGCTCAGTTATTTGGCATCCTATCCTTTTTTTTCATGGATCACTTTCATTTACCATTCCCATTATTATTTTTTAGGTTTTTTAAATAGAAAACTCAGATTTTTTTTCTGTTATGGATGTCTCAGGTTAGCACTTCTAGGAAGTTGTGTGTTTCACATATGTAGAACAGACATGTTCATGTAGTTATTTGAACATACCCTAACTTACCATATTAATACTGTTTCAAGTTTATAATACAAGACATTACCTGTGGATCCTTTAGTGATGTAATTTGCACAATTTATTTTTATTATTGTTTATTATCATAATTATTGTATTTTGAATATTTAAAAATGTGATGATTGAATGTAAATTTCTGGTCAAGCATGAAATCAAATGTATAAAGGTTTATGTCTGCATGCTTAAATCCAATATTTTTGATGACCAATTTTAACCCTTTATACTATTCCAGTGCAATTAGCTCATTTGTTTCACAGAACAAGAGACTAAACACAGTCAGAGCAGTGATGGCACAGTCATGGCTTGGCGCTAAATACAGAAATGTGAACTCACTTCAAAAGAAGTATGCCCATTGCAGACGGCCTGCTCAGTAGGCGTATTGAGGGGGTAGAAAACAGCTTAGTCACTTCAAAATCAGTGTTAAATTAGTAATAACGTTTCCTAAACAACCCCTATAGTGCCACAGGACCGGATGTGTTATGGATGTTCCGCTGTCGGTCAGAGATATCGGAACAGAGATATTCTTCCCTCCTCCCAGCCTTTTGAGTTAGCGAGCTTATTTTTGTAGACAATGGGGATTTGGTACTGTAAAGCTTTTATAGATGTACAGTGTTTGGTTTGACTACAACTCCCATGTGTCGTTCCATGTGTGGTTGTTTTCGTTTATTGCATTTAAAATGGATTATTAAATGGAACTATTCTCTGAGATTGCCTTGTTTTTATTTTTGTTTATTTGGAATGTGCCGTTGCGTCTCGGCCTCCTGTGACTACTTACTGAGAGAATGAGGAAGTGCGCTCCGCTGAGCCAACCAGCTTTGATACACCGGTCATGTGACACTCTTGAGTCTACCCAGCGCCTACACGAAGTTCAGCACCCATTGGTGAAGAGGCCTGTCAGCTGGCCCGTGTTGCCACCAACAGCAGCTATTTAGTGAAGAGCAGAGAGAACTCCTGCTGAACCCCTGAATCCCACTCTGCCAATATTACTCCACTGGACTGGTCAGGGACTCTCGGTATCAGTTGGCAGTGACATTATTCAAACTAACTCAAGCTGGACTCCAGTGAGTGCCACCCCCCGTTTTATACTCCTGCAAGAAAAATTGAGCTTAAAATGGTCTTTAACACTTTTTTCTGAAAACACTTGCTAATGTAATATGGAAATGTTCAACCTGTTCCTTTCTCCTGTTAGTTAATGTAATCTACGTCATATTAAATTTCTAACCTTTGTACATTTAGAGGTACATATTACCCGTTTTGGAAATTACACCATGAAAGACATTTATCACAGATCGTCCTGACACTCAAATAGCACATTTTCAGTATGTAAAAAACTTCAGTGTAGAGAGAGAAAAGACACACACAAAGTTTCTGGAACTTGTGAGCTCTGACTCGGAACTTGCTGTATGTTTAAAAAAACTGGTGGTTCAGATATAAGATGGATTAGTGAGGCACAACTAAGGGTCTAATCCCATAACTTCAGACATGTTGAAACTTGACAGCAGATTAAAACACAGATCAATGCGGAGAGCGACCACCTAGCTGATCGTTCGGGGTCATGTGATACCCAGAATGCCATGCTACATTGGTTTGGAATTCAGGCAGTGAATAAAGTCTGCGTTCTCTCCAAGGAGTTGTGACTGAAATGCGTTCAGTGGTTTCTCCATGGAAATATATATGCAAATCATCTCTGCCTTATTTCAGCCCCTGGTTGCCAACATCCCTGATTACCATGGTATTGAAATTTGTACCGAACTGTCTTTGTAACCTATTGATACCCAATACGGTCTCTTTTTAACATAATCAATCTCTTTACAACTCAGCACATTGGATCGCAGTCCCCTGTATAAGGGCCTAACGTTCTTAAAGAAACCAAGGTCATTGCCAACCAGGAATACAAACATCCCCACTAGAATGCACTCAAGAGCTAGAAAGGCCGGGAAGAAGTTTCAGAGATGGTTGGCACCCCCCATCTAATCCATCTGCCTCGCCTGTCAATAATGGTCAGGATTGGCACTGTGACCCGTGCCGAGGGCAGTCATGCTTGGTGGGGGAACCCAAAACGCTTGTTGCAACTTCCCAGGCACATTCAGGCGAGGGCTTCACGGGTCTTCTTCAGATGAACATCACTTTTTTTACCCGATGGCAGGAGGAGGACCTGTCGACTATTTTTAACAACCAATCACATTTGAGATGGCTCTCATCTCTACCTGTTATATTTTCTCTGACAGGTTTTTTTTTAACCTAAAAATTATAACCTATTTTCTATGTTTATTCAATTTAAATCATCTGTAAAACGTCTAAACTACATCTGATATGATAATGACAAAGCCTGCAACACACCTTTTAACAGAGCCTATACGCTGTTGCTGGGCAGATAATCTAGCAGATTCTTTCAACTTTTGGTCAGTGGTGGGTAGCAAAAGATTTTGGTAAATCTATTGTTACCATTATTTTCCCCCTCGCAAATGTCTGTATCCAGAGTGACAGGTACAGAGCAAAAAAAGTGCGAATAATCGTGATCCAGCCAACAACCACTGATGGAGTGAGCAGATCAAATCCTGGAGAACCCGGAGAAACATCAAGACGAAGAGGATGACTGCAATAGTCCCCCTAAAATGAGCCGGATGCTAGCAGCAGCGGTGATTCACGCCACTGGGAGACCAACCCTCCCAATTCTCTTCAGTAAAAACATCTGGTTTCACAGAGAGGAAAAATGTAGCAATGCAGGCGGTGAATGAAGTCCCAGAAAAGGACATCTATGAAACAGAGCAAGTAACAACAGCGTTCCTGCATTCGTTCCTCCTTTCTCTACATCTAGAGTCGGAAATGATTTTTGGATTGAAAAATGCTGATGAAAGCCCACCTTTTAAAAAAAAGGCAAGAACCATAAATTACCAGCACATCGATGGTTTCAGCTCTGAAATTGATCTGATGTCTTTAGATTATGCTGTAATAAACAGCTTTATTGGGAACTGGATTGATTGATTTATTCACGCTGTTGCTGTTCTGCTTATTAATGTTTTTGCGGCATTATGCTCTTAAAAAGGGATGTTGTGTTTCTGGGTATACATTTCCCAGCCCGCTCCCTGCTTGATAACTGCTCCACAAGGTGGTACTGTGAACACAGCTTTAAGCCAATGCTTAATTAATAAAATATTATCACTGATAAGGTTTTGTTTTAAAATGCCGCGACTCTCATCAGGGGCGAACACACACACACACACACACACACACACACACACACAAACGCACAAAATCTGTGTGTATGTCTGTTTGGGTTTGGCACATTTAAAAATGGTTCTTTTCTTTTCTTTTCCAGCTGGATGGAGACAAGGCCTGACATGTTCCCAGGGATATATGCGTGTGCCAGGAGTCTGGGCAGGACCAGGAAAGTGCCTGGGCCACAGTGGCGGGGATCCAGGGATGGCAGAGGCCGTTTGCACATTTTGTCCACTGAGGAACACAGTAATTATCCTCTCTTTGGGAAACCAATCCAATATCAACAAGGCTTTTCACAAGGGGTTGTACTTTGAATCAAAGGGTAATTTCACAACTGTTAATGACAAGACAAGAGTTGGCAACAATAAGATCTGCCAGTCTGGCCCTTGTAGGACACCTACAGGGCATTGGCACACATTTGGTGGGCTCATAAACAGTATTTTTTTTGTAATAATTTCCTGCCCCTCTTCCAAAGATGATCAGATTAGACTGAATTTAGTATTTTTTTCATAAAAAACTAAACAAAAAAAAACACTATTGAATTGGCCGAATTGCTGGTTTCCAAGGTATTTATATGCCAAAAATCAACCAATTATACAAATGTTTAATTGCTTTTATCAATTTGACTGCCAATTCGCTTGGTATCTAGAACTGCAAGATTTACATTAGACAAAATTGTTTTGGAAGTAAATTTCTCCTTTTTTTAAAGTTACAACTTTTTATATGATGTGCATGACACACACACACACACACACACACACACACACACACGGCTGAGGCTGTCCCAGAACATGCCCATGGAATTACAGTTCTACAGGGCCCACTGGAACATTTACATCTAAGGAATGTTTCTAATGAACTGCGATTACAGGATGACACCCAGGGCATACAGAGGTTAACAAACTGGTGGGCAAAGTGAAGACTGCGCTCAGACCTCTGTCACACTACAGGCTAAACTTAAGGCAGGCGCTGTCTGAATGGCTTGAAATGTCTCGCTGCATAGTGCATTTCTTAAATGTTTGCTTAATGTGCAAAGTTCAGTCATATTGAATACTGGGTGTCGGATAAAGTTTATGTAGGGTAGGGTAGAGCAGTGCAGGTTGGATGCAAATTACTGTCCATTTTACACAAGTCACATGTCTGCCCCTGGCTACAGCACCATCCATCTCACTAAATTTCTTTGATCCGTTTACAGTGTAGTGTGTTCTTGTCAAATATTCCTTTAAGCCAGTGTCATTGTATCACATATTGTAATGGCCCTTTGATGTGTAGAATGTCTGAGATAAGGGGATATAGTGGAAAGTTGGTACAGGTCGAGGAGAATCGTCGTTGAGATCTCCTGCGCACAGCAACGTATAGCTGGTGCATTGTAAATATTTTTTAGTTTTGCGGTATATTTAACATTTCCTATTCTAGATAAGTTTAATTGTAGATCAGTATTGTGTATGTTAAATTGTTATTCACGTCTCACAGAACCGTGTAACACATTGTTTCAGAGGACGACTGAAAAGTTCCATTTTCTGTTGGGCTACTAGGATTCTAAATTAGAATGATGGGATGAAGCAACTAGTAAAAGTGAGAAAGCGGTTAGTGAAATTGGTTCTGTGTCCGTCACCATGGCGATAACCACTAAAGCGAGCCTCGTGTGGAGAAAGTGCCGTGTGAAGGGTCACATTTCCTTGGGCTCCTGGTGCTGATTGCTTGCGGATTCAGGCTGGAATACTTCTAACGAGGCACAGCTCAGTTAAAACCACAGAGCGTATTTTCCTGATCTCACAAAGTGCCCCACCATCAATGAGGAACTGCTAAAGTATTTATTTGAGCAGTTCTGTCGATTCCTCCCTCCACAGCCAAGTTAATTCACATTAAGAACCATGCATTCTGGGATGATTGATTTATGACTTCAGACCACTCCAGATACATTTTATTAGAATTTAGATAACAGAAACGGCAATTATTTCCCTTGATTTGAGATTAACGGTTTCTTTGGCGTTATGAACAGGATGAAAAACTTGCACCTACGCAGCCACCTGTCCCTGTGCTGATTAAACACATGAATGATTACTTTCCCCATCAGGCTGGAAAAATTTGGAACTTGGAATGCTGTCTTACCACAGGGTTTCCAGCACCTATCACCAGTTAGAATTATAGTAAAGGCAGAGAAAAGAGTAAGCAGGGTGACAGCCAACACACCCATTTCAGGTTTGTAATCTCCCAGCCAAATTTACATTTTTTGTTTTATAGACATAACATTTCAATTTGTGACAACAAAAGCACCTTTGAAAGCTGCTGTAATCAGCCTCTCAATACACTGAACTGTTGCAAGGGGTGAATTACTGTGTTGAAGGATATTTACTGAAGAACTCCAAAAAAGGGTTTTTTTTGGACAAAAACAGATCCACGCTTTTTGGAAAGAGATGGTGCATCTTGAAGCATGGGCGGTTTTGGGTTTGCACCACAAATAGCACTTTGAGATTTTGCACAAAAAGCTCCACTAACTTCCCCCTAAATTGAAAGCGGTTCACAGTCATGCAAACTGGCAAACTCCAGACTTGCTTTCTGATGGCACGTTTCGAGTAACGTATTTGCCACCCTCCCCATACAGGCCAGTGATATGCAGAGGTTGTGACATGGTTGACTGGTGCACCATTATTCCACTCCCAGCCACGTAACTCTCTAGCCCATTCAAAGTGATTGGCCTCTCCGTGTTGGCCCCTCTCACACATCTCCTAGTTTAAGCACTGGGTTTTGTGAGACAGCCTGTTTTTGGCAGTGCCTGGGTGGTACGTTGTAGCTCACATTTCCTGATTATTGATCCAGCTATGCTCACTGGGATGTATAAATACTTGGTTATTATTTTCTACCCTTTTCCTGATCTCTCTCTCTCTCTCTCTCTCTCTCTATCTCTCGCTCTCTCTCTCTCTCTCTCTTTCTCTTTTGGAAACGGGAACTATCATTAACACAATGAAAATTTAACAGCCTGGTAAACTGTAGCAGTCCACAGTTGAAACTAGATAGCTAAATTCTTAAATAAAATGAGCGCCCTTGTGTTGCACATGCAGTTCATTACAAACTAATCTTTATTTTGAAAAGGCAAGGCAGAAATTGACATCTGTCCATTGAAACCATTCATTTTAGCACAAATTTAGATCAACAATCTCAGTGGGGCGAAACTATATTACGGCCCCGCTTTTCCACACTGAGGGAATTGTGTGGGAATCGTATGAGAATTGTGTCAAGGACCGGAGATCTATACAACCCGTTGTAGCCCTAGGTAATATCAATCTATACATATCCAGGCATTGGCCTGCCCATAACACTGATGACTATATTAGTAAGGCTGTGAGTGGGAGAACAGACCTAGCGGGGGAAAAAAGGTTAAATATATATTCAGCTACAGATGAAAAACTGATTACAGTGCAGATAAAACTCCCCAAATTAAAATTTGATTGCATGTGATTTCATTCATTTTTAACCATCTTGCAATGCTAGACTTTTATATTTAATTGTAAGTTGTCATTTTAATATTTCAAAGGTGTTTAAGATAAACCTTTCACTTTGACCCAATGTAATCCCTCCTTATTGCCAACAGAACAAGCTCCATGAAATCCGGGTTTTAACCTAACTTTGTGTTAAAGACATTTGAGCTTCTTTGTGAAGGATGACCTCAAGCGTAATCATCTCTCTCCAGACTCACAAAACGTGTTATACGAACACTTCCTCAACTCAAAGCACAATCCATCCACGACTAGCGGCAACCGGCAATAAAACATGCCTGACAAACTTTAACAAACTGAAATGAACTTTGGTATACCAGCAGCTTGTGCACGCTGTCGCGTTTGTCTCGCTTGCTGTTGTCTGGGTTGGTTCTCACACTATCTGTTCTGGGTTGAGCCGCTCTGGATGAAAGCTGGAGAAAGCTGGCCTCGGTCCAACTTTGGTAAACATCGCACTCATTCAGCCTTTTTGATCACTCTTCGGGACAAAAATAGTTTCCACCCCTGTCGCTTTATGAGCATCGGTTTTGCCCAAACGAGGATTGCCCGCTAAACTTAAGACCTGTTTCACATATAGCACTGGTCTTCCTCGTATCAACATACAACGCCTTGGGTTTGAGATTAAAAAAAATAAATAAATAGATCTGTCTTGTTGTACCACCGACCTTAGATCCCTGATTCAGTTTTATACATTTTCAAGTATTTACCCCAGGCAACTAAAACCTCCTCAGACGCATACAGCGGGGGGGGGGGGGGGGGGGGGGGGGGGGGA
>JAOYSI010013518.1:22536-39238 GCA_025775065.1 Hiodon alosoides | reverse complement strand
TCAAAGGTACAGAAGAGGAAAACATCCAGTGCCAACACATACAGAAGTATGTGGCTCTGTGCCAGGCAGCTGGAATCCCCGTTGGCAGTTGGAGAACTGAGACTTTTTGCAGTGAGTGCCTTAAAAATCAGTGTATGCTTTCTATGTCCTGTTTAACTTTAATCTATTCTTAAATGACTTAGGGCAATTTTACAAAAATTGACTTATCTTCCCCCAGCTTTGAAGTGTCCAGTAAACAGTCACTATGAGCTGTGTTCTGACACCTGCTCCTCCACCTGTGCATCTCTGAGTGTCTCCACCAAGTGCCCAAGGTGCCAGGAGGGATGTCAGTGCGACGATGGCTTTGTGTTTGATGGAGACGTGTGTGTTCCACTGGAGAATTGTGGCTGCATGGTGGCTGGGCGCTACTACAAGGTGGGTATCCTATCAGATCTTCTCAGATTGAAAACCAGCCGACTATAGCATTATGAGGTATTTAAATCCTAATAGACCAGAACTTAAGGATTGTTATCTAACAATAGGTGAACAGAATATTTAATAGTTAAACGTGACATTGTTTTTCATTGTACAGTCAGGAGAGTCTGTGAGACAAAAGGATTGTACAGAAATTTGCAGCTGTAAGGCAGGAGTATTCACTTGTAAGGCGATGACATGCACAAAAGATGAGTTCTGCCGAGTCAAGGACGGAACTATGCGTTGTTCCAACACAGGTAAAACTGTTTGTGCTTTATACCAGGTGCCGTTGAGCCCCCAGAAACCATACTGAAACATAAATGGATCCTAAAAACACAATGATCACTATGTCAGCTATTTTGAATGAGAAAAATGTTTGGATTCACACTTAGGTAAAAAAAAGTATTTTCATAACTTAAAATTAATACTAAAATTAATAACTTAAAATGTCAATTAAAGCATACTTTCTAGTTACACCTTAAGCTGGAGCCCAAAGGTGAACCACTTATTCCAGTCAGCGAATGTGTTTTGCTCCAGTTGCACTCCAGTGATTGAACTCCTGAGCTTTTTCTTCATTGCCAGATCCCTGCAAGGAGACAACATGCCGCGAGAAAGAGAACTGTGTTGTGAAGGATAACAAGGCTCTGTGTGTGGCCCAGTCTAAGGCCAACTGTTGGGCAATGGGTGACCCCCACTACCAGACCTTCGACGGCAGCCCCTTCTCATTTCAGGGCACTTGCTCCTATACCTTAACCAAGACAACTGGGAAGGATGGCAGCCTCACAGCCTTCAGCATTATGAACAAGAACGAGATACGTGGCAACTCTGATGGCTCCTTTGTGAGGTCGGCCAGCATCAAGGTGAAAGGTCATGAAATATCTATTCGCCGTGACGAGCGCAGGAAAGTGAGGGTGAGTAAACTAATTGTGGCCATTTGAGAATTTGAAAGCAGGAAGTGGAGAGCCAAAGATGGGGCAATACCATGTGGCTCTGTTGCAAGAGAGTGGTTTGAGGGTTGATGTTTGAAGTTAAGACATGTGGGTATAACTTAGGTTCTGCATGTTTTTTGTTTTAGAATTTTGAAGGTGAGAAATTTATACTGGCAGAGAGCTATTATTTATGTTTAATAATAATAATTTTAGTTAAATAAAAACTTGTTTGGACCACAGGCTTGCCTCGCTGTTTATTGTTTGGGAACCCACCCTTACCAAGCCCTCATTGTTGTCATACCCCATGATCAACTACACTAGTACATAGCTCAGTGTACATAGCCTTTTGTTTAACTGCGTTCATTATCTCCTATGTGGCAAGTTGACTTTTACAAAGAAAGCAAAAGTACACTTTTTTGACCTAATCCTTGCTTACACTTAATTTATAGATTGACGGAATCCTCTCCAATCTTCCACTCAGTCTGGAGTCTGGAAGCATTAAGATTTCAGAGTCCGGTGTTAAAGGAATCATGGATACAGACTTTGGCCTGCAGGTTGTGTTTGACTGGTCCACCCTCTTCATGGTGACAGTAACAAGCAGCTACTATGATAACTTGGCAGGCATTTGTGGAACCTACAACGCAAACCAAGGAGATGACTTTACAACTCCTAAGGGAGAAGTTGCAGCAAACATTACAGAATGGGCTCGGTCTTGGAGTGTGCCTGACGGCGACCCCTTCTGTTGGCACTACTGTAAGGGGCACTGCCCCACTTGCTCGGAGCAGGATCAGTCCCTGTACAGAAGCACGGAATACTGTGGCTTGATTCAGGATAGTGATGGCCCTTTCAGCCAATGTCACAACACAGTGGCACCAGAGGACTTTGTCTCCGATTGCCTATACGACGTGTGTCTAAATGAGGGGCGGCAGGAAGTGTACTGTGACGCGCTGAACAGCTACGTGCTAACCTGTCAGAAGTCAATGGGCTCAGTGTCGCCTTTGTGGAGGATGAACTCCAGCTGCCGTAAGTACTCAGCCATGATTATTTCCATAGGCTCATGCTTAGTAACATAACTGATAACACAGATGCAACTGGATGGCAATCTTATTTACGGGATTTTGTTTTCTGTTTTTTTATTTTATTTATTGCTGCAGCTCTGTCCTGTCCAGAAAACAGCCACTATGAGTCCTGTGGCAATCCTTGTCCCGCCACCTGTGCTGAACCTAATGGCCCCAATGATTGCCGGCGCCCCTGCACAGAGAGCTGCCAGTGCAATGAAGGTTTTGTGCTCAGTGGGGATAAGTGTGTTTCTGTAAAACAGGGATGTGGCTGCATGCACGAGGACCGGTATTACATGCCGGACGAATCGTTCTGGGCAGACAGCAAGTGCCAAAGTAAGTGTAGCTGCGACCGAGCCACGCAGAAGGTTGTGTGCAAACAGAGAGGTTGTAAGCTCAGTGAGGTGTGTAGGGTGGTTGATGGCATCCAGGATTGCTACCCTGTTGGCTTTAAGACATGCACAGCCCAGGGTGACCCTCACTTCCAGAGCTTCGATGGGAAACGCTTTGACTTTCAGGGAAACTGTGTCTATAAGCTTGCCGGGGTTTGTTCCAAGGACCCAAGCCTTTCAAGCTTTGAAATCACCCTAGAGAACAACAACAGGGGCAGCCGGCGTGTGTCTTTTGCCAAGGTAGTGACAGTTATAGTGTTGGGCAGCACTTTCACCATGAGCCAAGACTACCCTGGAAAAATCTTGGTAAGCAACATTCCTAATAGTAATTTGTTTGCAATATGTAAAAACAACAAGTTTTGGTGGTTTTGTGGCATCATTGGATTCAGGGGACTTCTCGTTTCTTGTACCGCATCATAGGTGAATGACATTCTCACCTCCATGCCATACAACCTTAATAACAGTGCAGTGCAGATCTACAGAAGTGGCCGGCTGGCTGTATTGGACGCTCACTTTGGCCTCCAGGTTACCTATGACTGGAGCAGCTCAGTACGTGTGAAGGTCCCGAGCACGTACCAGGAGGCCATGTGCGGCCTCTGTGGCAACTATAACAACAATCCCGATGATGACTTGCGTCTTCCTAACGGCACAGTAGCCAAAAGCCCAACAGAGTTTGGGAACAGTTACCTGGTGGGCGATGCTCCTGGTTGCTCGCAAGTCTGCAAAGACTGTGCCCCACCGGTTCTCCCACCTGGGGAAACACCCCCACCATACATTCATGATTGTGACGTCATCATCGACAAAAACGGTCCCCTAAGAGACTGCATTGGCAAAGTGAATGCGGCAAATTACCACGAGAACTGTGTTTATGACATTTTGCTGAACCAGGGGCAACAGAAGGTGGCCTGTGACGTCATTGCTGCCTATGTTGAAGATTGTCAAGGAGTGGAGGGAAAAATTGAAGCATGGAGGAAACAAGACTTCTGTGGTATTTTTTGCATATTAAATAAATGCTCTGTAGTTACTGACAACTAAAATGTTCACATATGTTAACATGCTTGGATGTGTGTTAATCTATTAACTGTGTGGCTGTATTTGTATTAAGACCTCTCTCTCTCATCTTACATACAGTTTTCCGTTGCCCCGCCAACAGCATGTACAGCATCAATGCTCCTGGGTGCCCAGCCACCTGCAGCAGCATGTCCAGTCCTGCTGGCTGTAAGGCTGGCTACAGAGAAGGGTGCGTTTGTAACCCTGGCTTTCTACTGAGCGATGATCAGTGCTTGTCCATCAAGGACTGCGGCTGCCTCTTTGAGGGCCGCTACTATATCTCCGGCAGTCTTTTCTACCCCGATGGAAACTGCCTGCGCAGGTGTGCCTGTACCTCTGGCACTGTGGCTTGTGAGGAAACTGCGTGCAGCCCCCAGGAAACCTGCAAAGTAAACAACGGCATCCAGGGCTGCTACCCAAAAGGCCTCGCCAGATGCATAGTTTCTGGTGACTCCCAGTATCTCACCTTTGACCAGAGGAACTATGACTTCCGTGGCCCCTGTGAGTACACCCTTGCTCAGGGGTCCAACAAGACCAATCCTAAGGGGCTGGAGTGGTTCTCGATTAGCATGGACATGGAACCCGACGAGGCAATAGTCCTATTGGGGTCCATCAGCATTGAAGTGTTTGGCTTCTTGCTGACCTTTGAGAGGGATTCTCCCTGGGTGATTAAAGTGAGTTTATTTTGCTAACATCATTGTTTGGTTAAATTATTTTTTGGTTTTGGGTTGAATGCCATATATTGCAATAATTTCTTCCTGTATTTAATAGGTTGACTCAGTTATCTCTAATCTACCGGTCTCGCTTGGTGAAGGAAAGCTAAAGGTATTTCAGGCTGGAAAGGGGATAGTGCTGGAGACTAACTTTGGCTTGCGTGTGACCTATGACCTCCAAAGCACAGTCTCCATCACTGTACCATCCACATACAGTGGTCAGGTCTCTGGTCTCTGTGGAAACTACAATGGGCGCAAAGATGATGACTTCCAGCTCCCGTCAAATATCCAGACAGATGATGTCAGTGTATTCGGGGCTGCATGGCAGATGGACGATGATGGACAGAGCTGCGGTAATATCTGTCCAAAAGGAGGCTGTACCAAACCAGATGATAAGAAAAAACAAGAGCTGTCAGAACCACAGAAGTGTGGCCTGATCACAAACACTAATGGTCCCCTTGCAACTTGTCATTCTGTGCTGCCCCCCGCTGGCTTCCTGGAAAGTTGCATCTACAACAGCATTACTGCTGGGGGCAATATAGAGTCTACATGCCGGGGGATAGAGGCGTATGTCTCTGCCTGCCAGGAGGCCGGAGTAACCTTGAAAGCTTGGAGAAGGGATACATTCTGTCGTGAGTAAAAACTGCGGAAAACACAGTTTCAATGTCTTGAATACTTACAGCAGGAGAAACCACTGCTGGCCTTGAGTAAACCCCAAGTTAGAACACACTAGTACTTTAATTTTGTTTGGTTGTTATTGCTGATGGAAATTGAATTGCCTTCCTCTGCTGTTCTTGTGCAACAGCTTTGACGTGCCCAATTCACAGCCATTATGCTCTGTGTGCTGATACATGTCACACCCACTGCAAGAATATAATCAGCCCAGGTGTGTGTGAAAAAACCTGCACAGAGGGTTGTGAGTGTGACGATGGGTTTGTTGCTGATGGAAGCAAGTGTGTGCCAATCCAGAACTGTGGCTGCAACCTCGATGGAATGTATCTAATGGTATGATAATCACCTGCCAGCAAATGTAATTAGCATCTGTCCTAATTTCTGGGGCCTTGCCAGAACTAACAAAAAAAAAAAGGGTCGAATCAAAGAATAATAAAAACGTCTGTGTTGCTCTGTTGTCACGCTTTGCGTTCTTATCAAATGTTTTCCTTGGCAGAGGGGAGAAAGCGTCTATCTCCGCCAGTGCTCCCAGAAGTGTACGTGTAGCTCATCCCAGAGTCTGGTTTGTGTGAACACCACGTGTGATAACCAGACAGTGTGTGGAGTCACCAATGGATTGTTGGGATGCTACCCAGCCGAAAGTACCTGTTTCCTCAGTGGAGGATCTAAAGTCAGTGCATTTGATGGCTCAAGTACTTTGCTTAAGGTTAGTTTCTCTGAGAATTGATTATTTTCCTGTAAACCATATAAAAATAATACATTTTTATAAAAATAATAAATGTGTATTTTGCAGAATGTAAAAGAAAACTAGACCAATCATACTTCCTCATCCAACCCATGCCTGGTGGAAGGATTTGTGGCGACAAGCTGATATGCATTATCAAAACTGACCCTTAGAAAATTTAAACATTATTGTGAAAAAAATTATTATTTATAAATGAAAACTGTCACAATGAAAGGCTTTTTGTTCATGTTTAAGTAACATTAATTGTCTTGAAATGGTAGTGTTAGAATCTCAATAAGCCCTCACAGATGCGCGACTGTGCTTCAGAAAAAACAAGAATGCTAAAGGAACATTGTGCTACAAGAGTTTTAAATTTATGTCTCAAAGTGATTACATCAACATCTATAGAAATCTTCAACAGACATTAAATTAGTGGCTATTGTGCCCAGAAAAAAACAGAATGAAACTAAATGGTTTGTCTCTGATTGAGAAGGGGGTATTCAATACTGTGAATTAAAATGTTATTTTTTCCACCTGATTTTCTGTTTCATGTTTAGGATGAGGGGCTCTTAGATTTTTTTAGTACCAACGGCAAGAATTCCTGCAAGAACTACAGCCTCCAGGTGATGGCCAAAATCCGTGCCTGCAAACAGCAGACACCAAGTCTAGAAGGGGTCTATGCCGTATTTGATGACACTCTGGTCAAAGTATCAGCCAATCAGAAAGTCTGGGTGAGTTTTGAAAATTATTATTCAAACATATGCTTCACTGTTCTGCATGGCAAGTCGGCTGTTTTTGTTCTACCAGTCTGATTCCCTTACTGAATGACTGAATAACTAAACTGGCTTCATGTTATTCAGATTAACTCCTGGCCAGTGCCACTTCCGTGGCAGAGAAATGACAGGAGGGTGTCAGTCACTGTGGTGGATGGAACACTGACTATTGCCTACAGTAGAAAGGTGTTGGTAAAGCTGAGTGCCGGGGGTGACCTTTCGGTGAGAGCCTCCAACTCTCTGCTAAGTCAGGTGAAGGGTCTTTGCGGAGCTTACAGAGATGAAGCCCAGCGGAAAAGGAAAAGTTTCAGATCTTCCACAAAATTCCTGAAAAATTGGGCCCCCAAGTATCGGTCCCGAAAATGGTAAGAGGCTCTTGCTATCATCATCTAAGTGACCTATCCAACAGTCTTTGACACGATTCTGTAATTGTCAAACATAGCAGTAAAGGATTAACAATTTTTTGAAGGTACAATATTCTAACATGTTTTATCTGTTATAATGGAAAATCAAATGCCCAGAGACTTGCAGGGACAATGATTGGAAACTGGGATACAATTAAATGGCACTGATGCCCCATATTTATTATTTTTATGAACCATATTTCTGAAACTGAGACTTTCCTGTCCTTTTTTCATTTACAGTGCATAAATTGCAGCGAACAATGAAGAGAATTCAGATCCATTAAACCCACCTTCCAGGGGACTAATCTTTTAGTCTATGCTTACCTTTTACTACATGATTACCTAAGCAATAATGTAATAATCCTTCTATTACTTCTACCTTTTCACTGTTCCTTGGTTCCTGTCTGAGTATATGTATACATTAAATTACATTAAAATTAATTTCATTCATTCTTGAGTGTACCCTTTTGTTCTTACCACCATTCTGGCAAAAAGGATCATAATGAAGAAAAAAGCTGCTATGATTAAGAATGGCCGAGTGCCATTTGTTTCATTAATGTGTTCAAAACATTTTATCACGGGCACAGGTTGTTTTATGGACCCAAACGCAGACACAGAGACACAGAAATAATGGGGTGAGGAAAACATAGGATTTTACTTTTACAAACAAAACAAAGTGGTGTGACAAAAAACACTCCTCAAACTGACAAGTAAGACTCCAAACAAACACTATAAATAAGACAAAACTAAGCTAGAAACACAAGATACTGAGACTGAGACTAGATAATAGTAGATAGTATATAATAAGCTATTAAACAGTAACACAAGAAAGACTAAGCAAAGCACAAGACAATCTGTCAACAAGGGGTGAAACAACACTAGTGCTGGTTATATAGGGGAGTGCTGGGCAGATGATTGATAAACAATGACTAACACCGGTGACTGATTAAGGGAAATGTTAGTGCAGGGCAAATGAAAACAAAGGAGGAATGAAACTGTGCACATGGTTTAGTGGAATGTTAATTGAATGATTGCTTGACTGAAAAAACGTGACGGACTAACAGAAAAGGTAAAGGTGAAATGTGACACATTTAGGGCTTGTAGGGAAGAAGTTCAAGCAAATTGATTCATCTTACTTTTATTATTCACTCCAAACGTGGTTTGGAGACAAAGGCCATGGGGTATCCTTCCGGAAGTGGTAGGGGTTTTTGTGCTCGGGTGGTCCTGAGGAGAGGACTCCTAGGCAGTCTGTGTCCGTCTTGGTGGCCTCAGTGGTCCTTCTCATTCGTATCGGGAGTTTTGTATGAGTCAACCAGGAGCTAGGCACAGTTCAGTCTCAGGATCATATTACATAGCCCAGAGAAGAAACAAACTAATTATCAACAGTGCTCTGTGAAATAACACTGCTCTGTGATGTCAGACAGTTATGAAAACCTCAACGTAGCCAAGTTAAGATACTGTTTTCCTGACTGCCAATATGTACAGGAATGGGTCAAAACCCCTGACTTACATCCAAAGCTCAAAAGACAGAATGTTAACTCGGAACCATCATAAGCACAGTGTTGGGGTCTGCTACTTATGATGTGTGTTGCCAAGTGCATCTAGTTTCCTAACTGGCCAAATAGGTGAGTTACATTTTGACTGTTTGAAGTACTATGTCAGAACGAGAAATCGGTCAGACATGCATATGTATATAATGGGAAGGTTGTGTGTAGTGATTAAAGTGATTGGAAAAGTTTAAATGGAAGGTTTGCTATTTATAGAGGGAGAGTGCATAATGCCGGCCGGCTAGAGCAAGAGGCTGATAACACTGCAAACAGGGTTATTGGTTTTGTTAGTTGTATTTGTCTGTCTGTGTGTCTGTCTATCAGTTTTTTGCCTGTCATTGGACTGGAATAAAGAGGAAGGAAGAGGGGCTGCTAACCTGCTGACTACTGAACGAGCGGACGTCTTGGCTGCGGACACCTGATCAGACTGTACAAATGGAAACAAGTGAGACTAGGGATGACTGTGTATGTAGCTAATATGGTTGTGTGGTTGCTGAGTCATTTGTTCTTGACAGGGTCCTTAGGGGTCCACAGACACAGGAGGGACAGCCTACCTGGGGACATTCAGTACAGTTGAGAGGACAGAGGTTATTCAAGACTAAGCAAATGAGCTGAATCTGTTAACGGGTTTGATACAGTTTCCTCTGTCCAATTACTTCCAAGATCTCCAACCCACTCTCCCACTCAAACTCTGCTGTGGCCCTCCACACAACTGCTCCCTTTCTACCCCTCCCCTACCAGAGGATGCTTAGAAGCTCCCTCTCCGTCTGGCATGACCACCAGTAACACCACTGGAACTCCCAGCAGACCACAGGCTTGTGAAAGTAAATGTCTCCAACTCTCTACGTGATGCTCTGGTCAGGCAGAGGAACACTTTCAGCAACCGACTGTCATGGTGCTCGACTGAATGCTTCCGGAGGAGTAACTGACAGAAAACGCTTTTTTTTGGGTTGGTTTCTCCAATCTGGATGTCAAACAGAAGAGAAGTTACGATATGTTAAGATTCTAGATAACTTAGGAATGTGCTTGTGTTACAAAAAGTAGAGGATGTGTGTATGCCAAAACCCAGTTAAACCAGTCATCCATTTGAGCTAGCTTTCAGGTAGCTAAACTGATTGCAACCAGTGGTAGGCCATTCAGTGATGCTGAGTTTGTTAAGAAATGTATGAATGCTGTTGCAGAGGAGGTGTGCAAAGAAAGACGTCTGATAACAAAAGATAACTTATAAGCTTTTTGGGGGCACCACAATCAAATGTCAGTCTTTGCACCTGTTTCTCTATTGTCATGCATGGCTTCATATCTTTGCTAAATTTGCATATGACTCCAATAGATTTTTGCATAACATACGGTCTGATATTCATTTCTCACATCTGTGCATTTACGAGAATAATCATTTATTTTAATCATATCACATACTTTAAAATCTGTGTGCTATCCAATGATTAATTTTTGCTTACAATAAAACGTGCCTTGAGAGACACTGAACACCTGTTTGGATGTCCAAACTAAGAACCTTTTTAATAGTATTTCTCTGAAAATAAAGAAATACGGCCCTTGTGTGGTGGGCTCCTTTTTTCAACTATTTTCAACTATTTTTTTTATTGTGGAAATTAATTAACTAAAGCGAATATCCTAAATCGGTGAGACAAAGTCTTAAGACAAAGTCTACCAAAGACAATCCGACACCAGTCTTGAGGCAAGGTCTACCAAAGAAAGAGTTTAATGTCCGGTGATAAAAGAGCCTCTCCACCTAAGAAGTGAGAGCCCCCATGTATTTATACACATGAACAACTCAATACCCTTTTGATTAATTTCAACAACTTTAAATCAAACACTACAAATAATTATTATGTCTCTTAGATGGTTACTCATCAATCAATTGATTCTTTCCATAAAGCGCTTTCCACATGTCACAAAGTCACTTTGCAATATGGGCAAAACCATATTAACTAGGCCTGACCCCCCGTTTTGAGCATGCCAGTGGCGACAGTAGCAAGGAAATAACTCCCTGGGCTGACAGGAAGAAACCTTGAGAGGAACCCATCTAAAAGGAGGAGGCCAACCTCTGCTGGCCGGCACTAGAATATTTTTGGTTTTGTCACATGATTCACATTCTACCCGATTTGTAAGAACACATAACAATCTTGTAAAGCTAAGAAACATACATGATGAACATGGTGATTAATTACTTTCATTGTAGTCAGGTACCCGCAAGGGTGTAAATGCTGTATGTTATGGTTGTTTTCTCAGAGCCCTGGAACACCGTGTACAAACTGTGTGACTCCTATACACACACTTTCCCTTCACATTTGCATAAACATAGATAGTGAGGCACTTGTTAAAGAGACAGTAACACTTTACTGCGACATAGCAATTTTTCTTGATTCAAAGAAATCAGTAATTCAGCGTAAACTTTTTCCATCACGCCATTAAACCATACCGAATATTATACACCCCACAAAACACATAGCACTGTTACACTCAGTTCAGATATATGTACGGTGGCCTTTTCTTCACTGTGACCCACTGTGTCTTTATCAACTCATGCGAAAAGAGTGTGGGGACTTTTAACCACATTTAAAAAGAGGAAGACATGCAGAAACCAGACGAGCAGAACACATTTGCTTATCTTCAGGTCAGAATTCTTCTCAAACGGTAAGAATGTTGTGTTTTCTTTCATATTGATTACACATTGTGTATGCATTTATCTTTGTAGTTATAATTAGGAATTCAGCTGCAGTTTAATTTGTAGACATTTTTAATATACCTTGATATAAGCAAATGGCAAATATCTCTTTCCTTTCCGTTCAAAACCATGTTTAACTTGGAGATTTTCAAATCATGGAAACAGACTTTGTCATAATAATGTGTGCAAATAAGTTTTAAAGTGAGCAAGTGGGTAAGTGAGTGAGTTGATAAATCTGAGTGTACTGAGGGAAGACTTTTTCACAGAAATGTATTTTACAGATTTCCAGATACTGTCTTTGGCTTGACTGTAATTACCTTTGTTAAATTGTAAAATTGAAAGAATCAGCATAAG
The DNA here is from genome assembly GCA_025775065.1 of Hiodon alosoides. Lineage (NCBI taxonomy): Eukaryota > Metazoa > Chordata > Actinopteri > Hiodontiformes > Hiodontidae > Hiodon > Hiodon alosoides. The sequence continues at coordinate 27,483 of JAOYSI010013518.1, read as the reverse complement.
TTAATTAACATTCTCAAATGAAACATTAATATTGAATACAAATAAATCCTAATTGTCTCAGTGAAATGTGTTGAAAGGCAAAACCTTCCTTGTACGGTCTCTAAAAGACTTTGCCCGGATTGCGGCTTCTCTGTGAACATATAAACACATAAGAGTGAAGGAGAATAGTAAATCAGGGATAAAAGTGCTCCCTTTAAGGCCTAAAACAAAGCAAAATACAGCAGGAAATAGGGTGAGCTGTGCTCTGGGTAAGAGTATCTGCCACGCAACTTAACAGACTGTTACGTTCTTGCAGATGAATTCATCAATGGTTTTTAACGAAGTTGGCAGAATATTTGGAGCACTCCTACTCTTGGTGTCAGGTGAATTAACTTTAATTACTTGTTATTATTTAATATGATTTATTGTTATTGTTTCGGTTTTTATCAAAGATATTTTTAAAAGTTTTTACTTTATTTCCCATGATTCTTGTGTTGAATCTCATTACATTATTCAGGCGCAATTATAATTTGGTCAACAGAACTTCAAAATGTGTATTTCACATTTGCCTCTTCCATCTGAAGATTACCTTGTTTGGTTTAAATTGGCTTTTAACAGTAGGGTCTGGGGCTGTGTTCACCAAGCCGCTGAGAATGAATAAATTATCTAAAATTCAAGAAAACTCTAAAGAAATGAATTTCTACACCCAGTAGTAAGAATACAATTGATGTATAAATGGTCTTTAACCTAAGTAGCACTCACAACTTGTCAGGTATTTAAGAGACCTTCCAAAATCTCTTGAGAAGTTACCAGCAGGTGGCAGTGTCTTTGTCCAAACCTAAGATGGTTACACTGGAATTCTCCAGTTAACATAGGGGCTTGTACATTCCAATTAAAAAGTGGTACACAGTTTTACTTAATTCTATTTACACTTAAATTTTGCTTCAAAAGGCTGTTTAAATTTACATAGATTTTCGAAAAGTAACAGCAGACTGGAGGAATGTGAAAAGTCTAATGTTGGTTGAATTGATTAATGAGCATGGCATCAATGCAGGCAGGGCAGCTAGGTCAAGCTAATTACCTATTAATTTAGCACTTGAGAAAACCTCTCAAAATATGCTGTGGTAATAATTTAGATGTTATAACATCCATCTGTTTGAAGGCCAAAATCGAATCGTTGAAGAATTGGCGCTGTGACAGTCAATCCTTCTCTTTATATGAAACATGTTTCAATAGTTCTATGAAGACTGGATAAGAAATTATCTGAATTTTCACATATGCTGCCATTTTAATGGCATTCATTTGGTGCACCAACTTTTTTACTCACAATATAGTTAAATACTATGACAAGGTCTTTACCTATCAAATTTTTATGTCAATTGGATTTATGGTTCACAAGAAGAAGTTTTTTTTTTTTTAGCAATACCTAGGATTTTACATTTTATCAAAGTTCAATTATCTGTGGTTTTACTTTTCAATATGAAATGTGGTAATATGTTAAAATATGTTAAGTTACTCCATCATTTGGCTAAGTTTTAAGCTGACATGAAGAAGGGCTGAGTAAGCATCAATTGAATATTGTATGCTGAAATACTCCATTTTGATTGGCTTGCCGTTTAGTCGTCTTTTGGAGTAACAACTTTTCCTTTGTAGTTAAGTTAGGGATAGGTGGCATCGGAGGTATCTAAGAGAATTAACCCAGCCTTCCACTCCACTGTCCACATTCCAGAAGAGTGCAGCGAAAGGTTATTCTATTGTTCAGGGTGGATCAAAAGAGCACTAGTTTACATTTGATTTTGGCGCATATCTTGTTGTCACAATTTTTATGAATCACATGTACATGGTTTGTAGTGCTCCTTAGGTTAACAAACTTTAACAAAATACTTGTTTAGTGTAGGACAACATTTCCTTCATTCTCTATTCTTCATTCATTCAAATCTCTATAATTTGATTAGCACATTCATTTTGAAGAGCTACAACTAGTAATTGTTTTACAGTGACCTCAATAATTATTGGCAAACTATGTAAATATGAACAAAAAGTCTGCAAGGAAAATAAATATTTCTTGGTAAAGATGTTTTTTTTTCGTGTTTTTTTTAGAACAAATAATATAAAATTTAATCTAAGGTTAGACTTAACTCATATTTATAGTGTGATATCATGCTGATCCAAAACAATAGCATTTTTTCACAACCATTTTTTTCATTTACATGGGGTGACAAAAAAATTTGAGGACACTATTCATTTGTTTTTTCTTAATCAAGTGAATGTTAATATGCACTGAAATAAATAGATACATATTGCCAACAATGACATTACGGGCCAGACCAAATCAAAGCCATCACGCATATAGAGAGTTTCCTGGAATTAAAACGAAAGAAAAAAACATATAGTCCGAAATAACTCCCTTACAATTAGGCTTATTGCGTATGGGTGGAGACGGGGGAATGGACTGTTATCGGCTGACTAAATCTGAAGATTGCGACTGATCACATTTCAAGCTTCTTATATATTTGTCAGTTTTGAAGTAGATGTTAAACCATCACTGATTTAAAATGAACTTAATAAAATAAAAACAACAAATTGGATGCATGAAAATAAGTCTCAAGGTGGCTCATTGACTACATATATCGAAAATATCAACATGCTATATATTTTATATGCTCTTTTTTATATTTTCACTTTGTGATCTTTTTATTTCAAAATATATTCCAAATTTTTTCACTCACTTTCCCTGATACGTCTCATGATCCTATCTATGACTTGTTGTTACATCCCGCTTTTAAAAGGCACAATGCTCCATTACAATCAACATGTCTACCGAACTCCAGTGGAATGAATGTAAATAAACTGAAATAATAAGGAAGAACAAGAGAAAGACCACTTTAGGATTTTAATACAGCAATACAACACAAGGGGGAATATGTTAATTGGCAATAATTGGCATCAAGTGGAATATTGGTTTAATGAAATTCATTCATTAGTTATTTTTTTAGACCACAGGAAATACAAGAAACATAATTCAAAAGGACTTTAGTTGATAACTGTTGTTTCCCGGTTCCTGTTTAATAGTCTGGACTGTAAGCTTTAATTGGTCGGCTGTTGTCTTTTGCCTTCCTGCATATTCCTGCATTTTCTTGCAAAACAAGCAAAAGCCTTGCCTGACCCCATCGAGGACTAAGAAAAGTTAGATTTGGTACTGGGATGTGTAAATTGTGATAAAAAAGTTGCGGTGTTTACTGCAAATTTCATTATTGCACACGGAAGGAGTTTGATTTTGTCCGGCCCTAATATTTCCACAGATTTAAATATAGCTGAACTGTATGAGAATAGGTCTACTTCATTAGAAAGACCAAAGTGTAACCTCTCAGAATCTGTGCTTTTGAGTTTACTAGAATGAGCAGGGTTACTAACCTCACCATTCAGATTGAATTCCTTTATTATTCTTTGTTAATTAAAGTCACAAAGTACCTTGAAACCGAAAGCTAGAAATGTTAAATATATTTGTATAAAATAACAATAGATAACAATAATAGTGAGTGTCTATTTTTCAGGTGGTTCCTGTTGGTGGGGCTGGTCCGTGATTTATCAATCTGAGAAAATATGTGCTTTGAAAGGGTCATCAGTGGTAATGGCCTGCAGTTACAAATTTCCTTCGGGTAAAGTCGAAAAAAAACTTTGGTTTATAGAACAGGAAAAGCTTAACGAAGAGCCTCAGGACCTTGACATGGACCCTAACTACGCTCAGCGTTTGGATTACCTTTTCAACCAAGAAAAGAAAAACTGCACCCTCAGAATCAAGGATCTCAGAATGAAGGATTCACTCAGATATCGATTTCGATTCAAAACAAACAAACCAACCGAGAAATATACTGGTCAACCAGGAGTCTTGCTGTCAGTCACAGGTAAATTACGAATTACAGTCCAGAACATGTTTGTCACAGTATAATGATAACATTTTTTTTTTCTTTTCTGTGAAGATCTAGAGGTAAAGCTGAATCCTGACACAGTAATAGAGCAGGAACAGGTGACACTGTTCTGTCACACAACCTGCACTCTGAGTGGAGACCCTTCCTTCATCTGGTATAAGAATGGATATGTGTTACCCGACACAAACACTGCGAGTAGCCTGGTCCTACACTCAGTCAGCAGCAAGGATACAAGCCGGTACTCTTGTGCTGTAAGAGGTCACGACAGTGTCCGTTCTCTTGAAGTCAGTCTCAATGTGAATTGTAAGTTAAAGTTAATGTCTTAAAGTTAATGTCACTTTCACTTAAATTTACCGTCAGAATTGTGCTGAATGAACAGGGCTGTTTACACGCATGCTAATTTATTTATCAATTTAAATAATTATTAAAATACATTTTCTCACTATTAGCCATAAGTAACCAAAAGGTCAATATTTTCCACGATTACACTAAGGCATTTACAACATAATTTGCTGACCCGACTTCCCCATGTTCATCAGATGGGTTTTCCAGGCATGATATCGCAGTCAGTTTGTTTTCTGTATTACTAAAGTTGGCTTTCTTACTTATTTTTACTTATTTTGTTTTGTTAGATATCCAGACATAAATCAGAAAGTGAATTTTGGTTATGGAAATTATGCTTTGGAAATTCTAGGCAAAATATTTTAGGTTTTATTTTTCATAATTAATTAAGCATTTATAAACATATGTATATATATATCTAAATCCAAGCAGTTGATTGACAAACAAGTGCGAGACCGTGGATTTGTATTTTAACTAAGTATGGTTTTTTTAGTCTCAAAAAAAAAGAAGAAAAAAATTAACGCGTTAACTTTGACAGCCCAAATATAAAAGCTGTCATTCTTTAAAGACCAGGGTCCGTTTGCATAAAACAGTCTTAGACCTGTCTGATAACTAAACATGTTTCCTTCTCTCTTAGATGCCCCAAAGAACACCTCAGTTTCATTTAATCCCGTTGGTGAAATAATGGAGGGAAGTT
>JAOYSI010013518.1:5548-22436 GCA_025775065.1 Hiodon alosoides | reverse complement strand
CAGTGACTCTGACCTGCAGCAGCGATGCCAACCCATCGGTGGAGACATACACCTGGTTTAAGGTCAATGGAGCGGAAACCTCAGAGATTAAAACAGGACAAAGTTACATTATACCTGACATCTGCTCTGAGGACAGTGGGCTGTACTACTGTGTGGCACAAAATAAGCATGGATCTGAAAACTCGACACTAGTGTTAATGAATGTTCATTGTAAGTGGCACAGGTGATCGTCATTTCTTGGACTTTTTTAGACCTGAGGTTAAAAGCAGATATTTAAGGTTTTTTTAAAAATTATCTAGATATAGGTGACAGTCGTTATAACCCCTCAATCCCATATCCTTCTTCAAAACTTTAGTTCCTTTTTTGTGAGAACAAATGTAATGAAGAAAGCAGGAATTGGAGTAAATCAATGTAAAACAGTTTATTTATTATATTATTTACAAGCTTGCCAAATCACCCCACTTTTCCCAAGTATTGCCACGTATCAGTTATTCTTTGATATTTATAACAACAATTACAATGGGTTTAGAAAGTCAACAACCCCTTTTCAAAATGTTCACCTTTTGTTGCCTTACAGCCTGAAATGAAAACACATCAAATTTAACTTTTTCCAGCTTAATTTACACACAGTAACCTACAATATCCAAGTGAAAAAAAAATCTAAAATCCCCAAAAAAAGTAAAAGTACATTTATCAGGAAATTACCCTGTTTGGATAAGTAAATGCCATCCTGAGTGAATACTTGGTGGAACCAACTTTTGCTTGTATAACAGCCACAATTCTCAACTAACTCTACACACCAAGACTGTGCAACATTTGCACATTCTTCCTTGCAGAATTGTTCAAGCTCAGTCAAACTGCATGGTGACCGCTCATGGACTGCACTCTTCAAGTCATTCCACAGATTCTGGATGTGATTCAGTTCAAGGCTCTGACTAAAGCACACAAGGACAGTCCCCTTCTTGTCCTTCAGCCACTGTACGGTTGCTTTGGCAGTGTGCTTTGGGTCATTGTCATGTTGAAACTTGAACCATCTTCCCATTATCAAATTCTCGGCAGCAGGCTGCAGGTTCTCCTCAAGAATCTGTTGGTATTTTGCACTGTCCATTTTCCAGTCTTGACAAGTGATCCAGTCCCTGCTGAAGAGAAACACCCCCACAACAGGATGCTGCCACCACCGTGCTTTACTGTGGGCATGATGTTCTTTGGGTGGAAAGATTTATTGTGTGTTCGCCAGATATATTGTTTTACATTCAGGCCAAAAAGTTCAGTTCTGATCTCATCTGACCACAGCACCTTTTGCCACTTAGCCTCAGAATCTACAATGTACTTTTTGGCAAAGCTCAAATAAGACTTGATGTGGCTTGTTTGTTTTTTTGAGTGTTTTTTTTCATGCCACCCTCCCATACAGGCCATATTTGTGGAGCGCTTGTGATATTGTGGTCACATGCACACATTGACCAGTCTTTGCCATAAAGGCCCGAAGCTCCTTCAAAGTCTCTTTCTTGTTTTCAGTTTGGCAGGACGGTCTGATTTATGCAGGGTCTGGGTAGTGCCATACGCCTTCCACTTCTTAATAATGATCTTAACTGTGCTCCGAAGGATAGACATAGCCTTTTAAATTTTTTTATATCCATCCCGGGACTTGTGCCTTTCCACAACTTTATCACGTAGATCTTTTGAAAGTACGTTTCCGCCCATGGAAGTCAGATTTAGAATTTAGATTTATGATCTAGAAGGTGGTTCGTTATACCTCAGCAGGTTTGCAATTGCAATTCTAAGGGGGGATGTTAACTTATCCAAATAATTAGCTTTCAGAGTTTTCTAAAAAAATTTTCCCACTTGGATATTGTGGGTTACTGTGTGTAAATAAAAGTCTAATTTCAGGCTGAAAGGCAACAAAATGTGAAGATTTTGAAAGTGGGAGGTGACTTTCTATACCCACTGTATATAAACAACAACGTCTATCTCGCCCACTCAGATCTTCCAAAGAACACCTCAGTGTCAGTCAGTTTTGCTGGTGAAATAATGGAGGGAAGTTCAGTGACTCTGACCTGCAGCAGCGATGCCAACCCATCGGTGGAGACATACACCTGGTTTAAGGTCAATGGAGCGGAATCCTCAGAGATTAAAACAGGACAAAGTTACATTCTACCTGACATCCGCTCTGAGGACAGTGGGCTGTACTACTGTGTGGCACAAAATAAGCATGGATCAGGAAACTCGACAACCGTGTTCATGAATGTTCATTGTAAGTGATGCATATGATAGTCATTTATTTGAGGTTTTTAGAAATTAGGTTAAAGGCAGACATTTACGGTTTTCTTAACCCTCAATCGTATTTCCTTCCACAAAACTTTCTATCCTTTCTCCCTTGTGGCCTCACTCAGCATAGGCATTTGGGCAGGGGCATGCTTTCATTCTATCATATTTTAAACACATTTAATTTAAAAAGAGGGAGTTGTTTGTAAATTGATTAATAGAACACACTTAAAGTAACATAATTGAGAAACAAAGATATTTTTGGTGACAGTCAGTCACTCGTGAAATAGTCTAGGAAAATGATTTCCGAGTTAGGCCATTACTGGTAGCAGTGATGGTCTTACTCCGGACAGCGGACAATTCTATGTGAGAAGGACAGAGGATGGAGCTGATTTATTAGATACATTGGATACATCAATTTTTAAAAAGTTCTACCTAACTAAATTATTTTTAATTAAAATGACAATGGTTTAACTTGGCATCCAGGCTGGACTGACTGACTTAGAGCAGAGCATTAGAGTTACGCAATTTAATCTCTAGAATTTTCAACATAGCTCTTACATTGTTTGAGAGTGTTACATCAAACCAACACATAATTGTATGATGTATTTCAGCACCCAGCTATGGAACAGTACCTATAATAGTTGCAATCACTGCCAGTGTGTGCCTTGTGATTCTCTGTGTTATCGTGTGGTTGAGGTAAGTGTCTGAAATACATTGCCCTTCAGCTTATCCCATTAATAATTATTCATAACAAAAATAAAATGTTGTCACATAGAAAAGAGGCAAAATTACACACTGAGCAAGAAGATAAAGTTGGGAGTGTAGAAGAATCAAGGAAGGATGAGAAGGTGGAGCAGAGTTCAAGGGGTTACTGGAGTCTTAGATTGTTTTTTTATTGGTGTATAGTTTCTGGCCTACGGTCTGGATTATGTAAACTGAAGTTGCCTCTAACCCCAAAAGTTAAGACGGTGATTTGTAGTTCACCCAGCGCAATTTAATACACTATACAGTGTGTGTTATGTTGATGAAATATTCAGCAAATGGTTATAACTCAATTAACAGGAGGAAGGTACATATTTAACAGTAATACATGGGCTGATGGATTGCAAGTTTGGAAATAGTGGTTACTTTTTTTTAAAGTCATATTACCAGAAACAACATAGCATATTAAATTCAAGTTCTACTTGTTTAATGGTTGTTTATTTGATCTACTTGATCTAAGTTTGGACGTGTTCATACCACTTCACGAATAGAATGTGAAAGTATTTTGTATATATATATATATACTTTTTTTTTTACAACAGGAAACAAAGTTCTTTATTGAGAAGAGACACAGACATACAAGAAGTAGAGAAAACAGGAGTCAGTAAACAGGTACAATAAACCACATTTTTTACAATAAATAAACGATTTAAATAATAGTTTATGAAGTGTACAGCATGAAAGTGCTAGTGAGTAAAAGGAGAAAATTATTAAATCAAATTGTATTGATAGCAGGTTTTTATGATTTATGTAAAGTACGTTTAGCTAGTTGCCAAAGTTGTGTTATGAAACTCACTAAAATTTAATCAGATGTCAGAATTCCAGGTGCAGTTTTCTCAGCTTGATTTGGAGTCTCTAGCAGGTGGTGGTAAACTGCTGCCATTCTACCACTTAGGGACCTTAGATGAAACTAAGGCCTTTTTTTAAACCCCTGAAATTCTATATCTATTTTATATTCTTTTTTTCCCTGCAGGTCACTGAAAACCCTGTGTATGACAATGTCTCATCTGGGGCTTTGACCCACAATGCAACAGAGGAATCACACACAGACGATGACTATGTCGATGGTCGGTTGCCTCACTCCATTGGTCAGGAAGAGACTTTTTTCGCTGTTCCATTGGATAATTCTGGTGATGAGGATGATATTCTGTACTCCACAATTCAGTTTCCTGGTCACAGTTCTGCCACCAAGTAAGAATATCACTCCAGTGCATCCATTATTTGTCCATCACTTCAGGTGTGTTGAAGCCTCTTTTTAACAGGCCTTCATAGGCTTCTTTTTAAAGACTACTTAGGGGATGTGCTTTTTCTGATTAATAAACCAAAAAATATAAACGAGAGAGCGTATATCATCATATCACCATGCAAAAAATCTTCTATCACTGTAGAAATTTTTGACTGTGGACGGCACAAAAGATAGAACCCCACCAGCATTTTATGTTTACAATTTTTACTCCCTTTCAGATCACCTGTCCAAAGACTGGAGGATGCTTCTGTAATCTACAGTAAAGTGGGAAACCTGAATACAGTGCGGATCGACTAATGTTTAGATTTTTAAAAAAAAATGTAAAGGCTCCACTACACTGAATCTATGCAGTCTATTATTCCCAGTATTATATATGCATTTGGTTTGATCTAAATCAATTTGGAATTTTGAAACTCTGCAGATTATTTATTGTTGGTTCTTCTGTTAAGCGTATCTGCATCGAATGACTCAACTATTATTTGGAAATATGTCTCCCTCTCTTGGGTGGGGGACACCTCTGAGAATACATAAAGAGAACTCAGTGAAGAACAATAATTTAAATTTAAAAAGTACTTTTGCATTTGTATTCCGCCCTTACAATGCATTCCTCTGCAAAGCTAGACAGACAGATAACAAGGTCCAAGGAAAGTCGATTGCAGATAGATTTTACACCTTTAAGATTTTTCACAAGGCGAGAATAAAATGCAAAATTAACACTCAAAATGGGAGTCTTAGAGGAGTTAGATGAACAGGTTGGAGTGCGTCATAAAATAGCATCTGCTCCGACTCCAGTGACACAAACAAAATGTCCATACACACAAGTTCTGAGCAGTACGAACATGGAGGTACATGCAATATACGACTAAATAAGGGAATATCATATTTTCTGTTTTGTATGATGTTTAAAAAACGCATTACTTTAAAAGTACTAAAAACACGAATTAACAAATTAAACTTGTACTTTCAAATTTAAACAAATCTTACAATTAATTATTGAATGTAGTTCTTAAAATCAGGAAAACTTTAAAAATTTTCAATTTATTTGGTTGTTTTTTATTTTATTTTATGTAGTTTATTATTTAACCGTCCTGACCAGCCCTCGGAAAACCCGTCCATGCGCTCTCTTTAGAATAATCGCAGACTCTTCTTAGGATTCACCCTCACCGTTCAACCTCCTCCGCCAATTTTACCGTGTATCGCTTCGAGGGGTTTTATGTATTTGTTAAATGAAAACATCGTTTTTGTGTTAGTGTTTTATTCAGTAAGTATTAAGTATTAAGTATTCCTCAGTATTCAAACGTGGAATGGTTCAGTCAAAATATTATTTCGGTTGACGTGACAACAGAACTCATTGTACCTTGAGATGGCTATAGTAATTTCTCTATTTGAGAGAGTATATTTTAGCTTTAGCTTTTTTTCTGTACTGTATATGGATTTCTTGATGACTTGAACATATAATCCTTCAGTGAATTTATACCTACGAGCTGAAACACTCTACGATAAAGGAACGTTTGTACTGCCAATTGAACGGTTTCCACTTTCCAGCATGAAAAGGAAAATAGTTACCCCCAACACTGAGCTGTAGGCTACTGGTCAGTTATCATAACTATTGTAACTTTTCAATTATCAAGCGACATTTGCCCAGTTGAAGATACAGTAATCGCAACAAAAATATATTACCTCTGCAATCAAGTTCTCAGCTGTGTCTGTTATAACATTCTGTTACCGCGAGAGTGCGCTAATGGTTCTTTACAGGGGTGTTGCTAGACATGAAGCTCTACTGGGGCACAGGCCCCCCATTACTCATATTGCTTTTTCTTGAAAAACTGCTGCGTGCAAAAAGCGTGCAACACAAAGCACTATACAAACTTCCCTTGCTTAATCCACTATTCTTACACAGCAATAAGTACTGGGAAAGGTAAACATGTAGAGATAAATCATTATGAAAATATTTATTTAAGATTTATCAAAGGTTTTACTGGGGCACAGCAGATTTATACTGGGGCACGTGCCCCAGTAAAAAGGGTCTAGCGACGCCCATGGTTCTTTATGTACTGCTAACATCGTGTTTAAGCAGAACTAAAGTTGGCTAGGTAGAGGCTGAAGCTTGAGGAAAGTCTCATGCGAATGAACATTAAAAGCTTTATTACAGTTTAATCACCCAACGCCCAAATATTACAACAGTGTACTTGGCTTACTGAGGTTAAAAAAAACACAAAAACTATGTTGTGATTTCCGGGGATTTCCTAAATAGTGTGATAATACGAGTTCACCTGCACATCCACTGTAGAATTGGGGCTTATATGAGTATTCACAGATATATGTATGTAACATAACCTGATACCATAGTTTCATGCTATAATTTAAGAAGGATTGACTTCAAGAAAAGATGGAATTTCATGTTTTTGTTTTTGTTTTGTTTTTGCCTAGGAGTAGAATGCCAGAACATTGGTCATCTGATCATTCATAAACAAGGCCATATGTTTCCATGGTCATTTGTATATTAGACGTTTTGAATTCTACTAATGCTAGAAGATGATCATTCAGTCAGAACAGCAGAAAATATTTAAGAAATGTCCATTCCTGGAGTATTAAAACTGTAGTGTAGCCCAGTGTATATTGAACTGAAATTTTTGTTCCATGGCAAATGAACTGCGATATCAGCACCAAGCCAAACCACGCTTGTGTATGGGCTTGTGATCTGAGTGATCAGAAGCATAGGAGAGTAACATTGCTGGCATGTCAAACTGTCATTTTCTAGCATCATTACAGCCACATATAGTAGATATAGTAATTTCTCTAGGACTCCCCTCCTGTGATTAAAGCAGGCAACCAGCTGAATACAACCCTGCACTGCCTCGTCTATAGCTGTAACATTTCAAAGTAACTTTGCAAAATCTGCCCCCGAGGCCTTGACTCCTTCAGCTATGATTTCAAGGATGGAGTGAATCAATATCTGTCTCTCAGTTGACAGTCAGGGCCACTAAAATGGACTTTTAATCAAACAGTGATGTGTGGGAGAGTTGATAAAGGCCCCCCAAAAGACCTAAATTAAAAATGAGTGCAAAAGCCTGACCAATAAGAGCCATAAAACCAGATTAAACCATGGATGGAGAAACGGAAACATCCTCTAAATGGAAAAATAACCCAAAAATAACCAGACAAGAATTATTGACTTTATTTTTTCAGCAGAACTATTTTGGATTAGCTGCGATGCACGCATTGCCACAGAACAATCATAATCGATGCTGTCCTTTAATGTTCAGTCTGCCGAACAAACAGCAGCAGAGACAAAAACTCATACAAGGCTTCGTTTAACAATATACATTTATATTCCATAACTTTTTTTTTACAATAAAATAGATAGTAAGTAAAAAAATTGTATATACAAAGTAATGTAAAGTGCAGTCAAAAACTGAAGGTAAGGAAAACAATAAAAATCCATACATTCTTGTCTGTACAATCTTTCTCATCAATAGTCATCACACTGGCACAGACTATGATGTGTTTAAATGAACAATACCCTGATTAATGTAAAATACAGTTACAAAAAAACCGAAAGGGTTTAGCAGTCATTTTTGTAAAAACAGAAAACGAATTTCTGCCTATACAAAGATTTAAGAGTTAAGTTAGAGTAAAAGTTTAACTTTATCTCAAGCAGTTAAAGAGTTGTTTTCAGGAGAAAACTTTAATTATAAAGTTTATGATTAAACTGTCATTTAAATGAAGGATAACAATGTAAGCATACACACCAATAAAAATGTAGTTTTAGGTGACTTGAATTGAATACATTTTTTTGAATAAATATTATTTTTCCCCCATAACCAAACAAAACTACTGCGCAAAGACTACCATGAAAGTGATATATCAGATTGTTTTTGGGTAACTTGAATAAGTACTTTTGTAAGTATAAGTATTCTTAAGACATTCTGGCCTCATGTTTCTGTTCCATATTAACTAAACACTACCCTGAAAATGCATGACTTTAAGAGGGAAAAAAATGTTTCCAATTAAATTAATTTACAGAACAGGTACTGGTTTAATAATTCCTTGATCTTGGACGTCAATCCTTTGGAAATATAAACTTCACTTTTCAGACTTAGTTTGTTTATAAATCAACCCAAATTTAGGAATATTTAATGGTTACTGCCTCCCTCTGTAACTTGTGAGCAGTATTCTGCCCCTAACCAAGTGTCAACAGCGATTCCCTGCTGGGCATATTCAGTGTCTTTGCACTGTCCTCCATATTTCGACATCCTTTTCAATGGCATTGACACAAATTGTAGCTAATTTGCATTGCAAAATGGCCCAATTCTCCAGCAATGCTGACTGTGAATCAGACCATAGACCTGTGGCGCAGTAACGTCCTCTCAAGCCTCTGTGGATGGGTCAGTACTGGATGGTAGTTTCCTAGTGGGGAGACAACATTTAAGGGTAAAAAACTAAGCAATCGTATTGAATGAGAAAATAAAGTGTTCTGAAATGTGACTAGAAGGAAAATTGTCTCAGACTGAATCAGGCTGTTTGTAGAAACTAAACTATTAGTGCAACAATATTAGCTAGTATGTGTGTGTGTAGGTTGGGGGGGGTTCAAATAAGTTGGGGAGATGAAAATGGCTGGGAGAGTCACTTTGCACATTTTTAGCACATTTTTTCCTCATCCCAAAATGACTGCTACAGCCCTGAATTTACAAATGTATGTACCCATTGTTGTCACAAAATCATGGGCTTTGGAAGAGACTGTTTCATCGGAAAAGTAACAAGTGAACAGAGTGCCTCAATTGCCATTTTTTGTGGATCTCAACTTTTGGGTTTGAGGACCAGCTGTATCCAACCGTCTGAGAAAAAAAAGGCACCTACTCGAATTTGGTGAGGGGCGCTTTGTCGCACGTGACATCCGACTTCACCCCATTCTGTGCCCCGTTATGTGGCTGCTGTTTTGGGATGCTGCCCCTCGGAGCATTTAAACCTTTCAACTTCATGTCTCTGCATTGAAGCACATATACTATGGCTCAGAGGAGATAAATTGCATACACGCACACACACATCATTTACAGACACAAATATTCACATGCTTGAACAAACACACACTCCAATAATGAAGGTATACATACATAATAATGCACGCACACACACAATCATGCCAACATATGTTCATAGTCACATTCATTCACGCACAGAGGTCAGTAGAGTGCCCTTACATTATGGAGGTGTCCCCATCACCCTCCTCCACCTCCTTGGCTCTGGGAGATTTTCGGCCCAGCACCTTAACAGCAAGGGACATCAGCAGACCGCAGTCATTGGTGTAGCAACAGGTGACGTCAATGGCAACCAGCAGCACCAGCAAGATCAGGATGACGATGCCCACCATACCTCCTATTCCCAGTCCAGACCTACTGGCTTTAGCAACAAAAAAATTAGACAATGTGTGAATATGGGGAATGAATGGCTTTCAGAGTGAAAGTGCAGGTTCCAAACAGTCTTTCTGTGAGGTGAAAACGTTGTTAAACACAAACAAAATGCTGTGATAATATGATGGGCTAGCTGGAGAATAACAGGCTCTAGGGGAAATAATACCAGAGAAAAATGGAGAGGAAAACTAAATAAATTAGACTGGTTAATAAGAAGAATAACAGCCAGCCACATAAGAAACCCCAGCACACCCAGGATGAGCAGGTGCATCTCTGATATGCTCCAATTTGGTATCTACAAGTCCACCACCAATCCCCTATAAGACGAATCATTTGATGAAAATCGTTGCACCTTACAGATTTATTTATGCAAACCAAAGGTGCACGCTGTGGGGTGGTTCAAAGTGCGCGTCAGCTGCCTACCAACAGCGGCCTCGGGGATTGTGAAGTTGTAGAAAACAGGGCTGGATTGGCCATTAGAATTGACGGCGATGGCCTCCAGAAGATAGCTGGTGTTGTACTGAAGGCCGGCAAGAAAGATCCCAGTGGAGTTGGAAGGGAGCCTCACATCCTGCCATTCCTCTCCTGGGTCCTTCAGGTGGAGTAAGAGGCCCTTATTAGTAGGACAGGGTGGCCAGAGAGGAGTAACACCTACAGAGGTACAATCCCGGACGGCAGGCGCCCAGCTCTATTCTGTATTTACAGATTATGGAAACAGGTTTTAATTTGTTGATACGTTTGTGATGGATTGTGTATTGTACATTGTAACTGGAGAGCATTTGTAAATGCTGATTCATATTAATTTCCGAGGACTAGTATCCTAGTATCCCAGTATCAGTATCCCAATTCAGCTGTGGGTTTTCTAAGAGACTTAGGTTGGGTTTTATGTTCGTATAAACATTGTGAAAAAAAAACAAAAAAAAACATACAGATGCAATACCTAGACTTTAGTATAATACTTATATTATATCGCCTTGGCTTGGCATCATAATATATTAGGAGGGAAAGTCCAGTCCTTGGTGGCCATAGGGCTTTTCTGGTTTTTATTCAATTCAAACATTAATTTGCTGTATCGGGTTAAGCAGGTGTAAATCAGTTGATAACTTAGAGGTCGTATTTTTAACCAGACTTCCCCAAATCTGTGATAATCAGTGATGAACCCTGTGGTGCTGATTTTTAAGGGATTCAGACTCACAACTCTGTATCGCACAGAAAAGTACAAAATAGGTGAGCCGCCGGCATCCTGCTGCTTTATTGGAATGGAGAAAGTTTTGTTCTCCACCTTTCCCTGACCGGTCACCAGTAAGGGTCTGTCTGGTTCTCCTGCAGGGAGAGGGACACAGGTTGTCATGAGCTGGGCCCAATACTCTCATTGAGCTCCTATAACAGAGTTGCATCGCAGCACCATTGCAAAACTGTCCCTTTGCACTGTCATTCTACACTGTCACTGCCACAACTACAGACGGAAGTTCTCAAATGACCACCATAACTGTTAGCTATTCTGCCAGAGCATTTACCACTTACACCATTTCTAAATCTACGCCTGCTGACAGTGGTGAACTCCCTCGACACCAGTTTACCTTCTTCAAGGTCCAATGCAATGAGGCAATGGTGATGAAGCCGTCAGCCGGGTGTAGGATGGGAGCAGGTAGCAGTGCATGATGAAGGGGGGGTCATATGGAAAGTCATGTGATGGTGGAAAGAGTGATACGCAGATTGTTGGCATATGGACATTTTAGCGGATATAAAGAAACACAGAGACAATAATAATTGAGACAATCTTCTAATTCATTCTAAGGGAATTATGGCACTATGCCACTTCGCCTCATTTCACCCCATGACTTCGGTACATAAAAAAAGACCCAGAAGGGTCTCTTGAGAGGGGTCCTCACGTTTTGCCAGAGTGTGGATGTTGTGCTCGGAGGAGAAGACACTGCGGCCAATGTAGTTCACGGCAGCAAATCGGACCAAGTAGGAGGTGTAGGGCTCCAGAGAGGTAATCTCCAAGAGCTCTGAACAGAAAACAGAAATTGGAAGAATAAGACACATTACATGAAAGACCGTAAAGTTCTGAAACCCTTCAGGGCTGGCTTCTGCTCTCTGTACTTCCCTGCCAATGCAGTTGTGTTTCCTGAACTCCGATAGACTGAGACCTACTCACCGGAGGATGGGATGATTTGCCGCAACCACTCTTTATCACCCAGCTTCTTCCATTCCAGGATGAACTCGGTGATGGGTGAGCCACCGTCAACTATGGGGAGTTTCATGGCAAACTTGACAGAGCTGGGACCGGGGGTTACAGTGTAGTTGATCGGCGTCCCTGGCAACGCTGCACAGCAGCACAGGTGGGGAAGGAAAGTGACAGGAAGGATCAGGGATGGAATGGAGTGTGTATTTTTGATTAGGTTGTGTGGTTGCTGCTACCAAAGTCATAATTCTGTATGTGAGGGACTCAGTGTTGCTGCTCAATCTTACTCTTCAGGCTGAAGTCTTTACTGTCCTTCCCGGCAGAGTTGATGGCGATGCAAGTGTACAGACCGCCATCAGAGGGCTCCACTCCATCAATTTTCAGGGTGGATCCCACCACCTTCACCCGGCCAGTGCTGGAGGTCTATATTCACACAGACCCACACAATCAGACGTAATTGAGAGGACTGGATCAGTTTCAGATAAATCCATGAGACGAACAAAATATGCAATAATATAGAGTAAGCATCCCTTTCTTACCAGTTTATTATTGTTGCTTTTCTTGACCCACTGAACTGTAGGATTAGGGTGCCCAGTCCCTTGACAAGTCACAGAAGCAGGCATTCCAGTATGTACCGCCATAAACATCTTGCTCAGAGATACGGTAGGTTTCACTGTAAAAAATAAAGTATGTCTTTAGTAATAGGTACCCTTATTCTGGTTCTCTACACTGAACATTTAAGAGCATATGGGTTGACATAGAAGGCACCATTGGGTTATAGGGTTCCATCTGCTCATTTTGTACTTGGTAAATTAAAATATCCTCCCTAACTTTGTTTTTAGAAAATCTACTAATATATCAACTATACACACAGAGCACATGGTTCATGTTCAAAATAGGTTTAGAATGATTGCTAACAGAGTTGGAAATTCCTAAGTATCAGTTTTTTTATGTGTGTAAACTTCAGACTTACGCATACACATACAGAGCATTTATCGTAATAATAAAAAACATATTGCACAGGAACAATAATCTCTCTTTGTTATTGTAAAGTTATGTTAGAGTTACAGTACTGTACAGTGTAATCTAAATAAATAAAGCCTCATTTGTCCAGAGGCGAAACAGTCCACAATACACCACAAGCAAAAAAACAAAAAAGGCCCGACAGTACTATTGAATGCACTTAAGCATCACAGCTCAACAATTTGTCCACATCTTGGGATAGTGACATATGACTAGGCAATTGGATGGAGCAGCACCTGAGACATTCAGTATGAAGCTGTCGTTGCTCTCACTGATCTTGTTGGTGGCCGTGCAGATGTACTCTCCAGCGTCACTCCTCTTCACAGAGGGGATGGTCAGCTCGCTCCTATCCGAGTTGAATACATAGCGGCTGGAGTTGGACGAACTGGGGCTGAGAGGGGAACACGCACAAGTCGAGCAAGGAAAATGACGAGAGGGGGCAGGTCAAGGCTATGCCATGCCTAAGTGCGGTGCCGTTGATGAGGTAGAAAAACACTCAGGGGATGCAAAAGGCTACGTTAATACCGCTACAAGAGTACTGCATTTAAGTATCCAGGCTCCATCATTCTGGCTATCTGGATAGTTGGTTCCAATACACACATGAGAATCAAACTGGGTCCTCGCATACACTCACCTAGTCCAGGTGATATTTGGTTTTGGCATTCCATAGACCAGGCAGATGATAGACACATTGGACTCTGCTGAAACATCCATAAACTTCTGCTTAATGATGACTTTGGGAGCAACTGAAAGGAAACAGGCAGATAACTGGAGTGAGATGGGGGCATCATGAGAAAAAGCAGACTTTTAAAAGATTTTCCAATCTCACGTAATTAGTGTATGAATGAACGAGAGAAGACAGATGTGCGTTAGCTTTAACCAGACGTCACAGCTGAGCTTAAGAGAAAAGAACGCAATGAAATTTACACGTGCCCCAAAGCAGCAACTAAGGCTTCTTAGCTGCAACTCTTTGCCAACTGGCATGTCATTGTCTCTCACTTTATCCAAGATAACACACATATTCACTTTCTGGTTATACGAAATTTCTACTTTCAAACACCCCACTGTCTCCTCCTCCATACATCCGCCTTTCTGTCAGACCGTCCTCCAACATACCATTGATGACGACTGATATTATAAATGAAGACTTGATGGGTCGTCCCCTGATTTTGGCTTCACATGTGTAGGAACCGTGGTCCTCTAGCTGGGTGCCATTGATCTGTAGGCTGTTGTCTTTTTCAACTGTGATTCGACCTGCAAGGAGAACCAAAGCCAGAGGGGGAAAAGTCAGTGTCATTTTTTTTTCCCAGAATAAAATTTACCAAATAAAAATGCACACTAATCTCACTCAGGAATAGGCACCACACCAGCCCCACCTGACCCACAGACAACACCAAAAGCAGTACAGAAACAAAGAGTGGAGGTCCCCGTGTATTCCGTGCCTCCAGGCACTCCCACCTGTAGAGTCGGCACTGAAGACATTATCGTTCATCCGCCACGTCACATCCACCGCCGGCTTTCCATCCACGATGCAGGGGATGACAGCTTTTTGCCCCACAAGGAACTCGTGGTAGCCTGACGTGCCGTGAAATGTCGGCCTCTCTTTACAAACAAAAGTGTGGGAGAATGACTTAAGTCTGGGGTGGGGTAGAGAAAAGTAGTGAGAGGGTCCAAGCAGAGAAAGAAAGCTGCACGTGGCCAGATCAAAGGGACCGACAGAAAGGCTGACACAGGAAAAACTGACATTAACAGACATTCATTTATTTTAGTACTTGAGACATGGACATTTTTTGCACCCTCTCACTACTTCTCTCTTTGATGTCACCAGGAATAAGGATATTACTGTTTCGTAGTTTTCTCTGGTTGAGACATTCTGATATTGCTATATGGTACATGAGGAAGAAGAAACATTCTGACAATGCACAAATTGCGCTGACTCACGGTAAATGTAGATCTGTTGCTCTTTTTCTTCTGTGAGACCAGAGTCGAACTCACAACGGCAGGTGTAGAGCCCACTGTCTGCGAAACTGGCATTGGCAAAGTACAGTTTGGATGTCGTCTCGTCTATTTCGTCAATCGTCAAACCCAAATCTTCCGCATCCTCCCCACCTTTCTGCCATTTTATGATGCCTTCAGCCCCAGCTGTAAGGTGTGAGGGTTACATTGCATTAATTCACTCACCAAGAGTGCTACTTACTTGATCCACATATTCAGTTGGATGTTTACTGAAGAAGTTTAGTGCCTCTTCCTGCATCACTGTAAATCTTAATGAAAAATGCAGGCTGCATTGAGTCAGTTTTTCAAGTCTTAACATGGGCTTGTAACCGAAAGGTTGCTGGTTCTAGTCCCACCACAGCTAATGTATCCTTGAGTAAGGTACTTATTCGTAGTAGCCTGAGTAAATATCAAGCTGTATAAGTGGATACATGTATGAATTGTAAGCTGTGTAAGTCACTTTGGATAAAAGTGTCTGCTAAGCAACAAAATCGTAAATTGTAAACTAGATTAAGTGATTGCTGCCAGTTAAAGATCTAATGAAAAGTACAACTGTAAGCCAGCCTCATTTACCTATTTATATACTTGTTATGCAATACAGATGTCAGATTTGAACATGATTTAGATATGCTGTCATGAGGCTTGCTGAGAAACTGTGACACCCTACGAAACTAGAATCCTCAAGATCCATTCACTTGGTTGAAGCTCTGTACTGCTAAAAAAAATAAAAATTAAAAAAATAAAAAATTCCCTATGACTTCACTTAATGAGAAAAATATTGTCAACATTGTTGAAGGGCATTCGGTTGACTACTGAAAAATATATATGAATGAGTCATGGTGATAGAAATACAAAGGGTTAATAAAACAGATGCACACAAACCTTTACAGACAAGAAAAAATGTCTTTCCAAATTCAAAGTCACTGCCAGAAGAAATCAATTCCATTTTGGCATCTGAGGTATAAAGAGACAGGGACATTATTTGCTTAGAAAGCATGATAATTATATTCTGATAAGGCTGATCATAATGTATTTGTCAATACTTTGCAGTGTAGTTTTAACCTGAAACTGACTTAATCAATCAATGATTAAACTTGAACATTTATCTTGACCAGACAGGCCAGTCATGTATTCAGTATTGGTAGAGTATTCACTATTGTTAAACTAAATATCAACGCTCTTAAAAACCAGCAAAGAGTGCTTTATGAATCTTTTACTTTGATTTCTAACAAATAGCTACAGAACTTTTTGATCCCTCTTCAAACAGTAGTCAGTAAACAAGGGAATATTTGTTGCAAACCTTTTGTAAATATAGGAATTTATAATACAATAAAATGCCTTGACGTTCTTTACATTTGAAAGTACTACTTTTGCCAATGCTTTCCTGTGAACAGTAGTCATGTACAGTACTATGTATATGCATGCCATCTGGGTATTAAACAAAAAAATTACTGCTAAACATTTTTAATGAAAAAAGAAAAGAAAAAATCTGTTCAAATCAATAAAATGAAAAGTTGTTGGTGATTGTCTTTGAGCCATACCTAAAATATTAATCTCTGTGGCTTTAAATTATGGATGCCTTTAAATAGCGTGTGGGACTTGAAGTCCCGTGGCCCGGAAAGCCAAAAGGGAGACTCTGGCAGGGCTGCTTACCCATGCAATGCTCAATTTTTCCCTGTATTTCTGAAGGATCTGACCTCAGGACATCAGCAGTGGAACTGGCTTTAGAATTAATTAAATTAAATGCATGTATCCTTTTATTAACTCATACCTAAAAAAAAAAAAAAAATTTTTTTTTTTTTTTTAAATAAATAAAATGTATGCTTTGGATAAAGCCTAAATTGTATTTATTTATTTATTTATTTATTTATTTATTTATTTATTTATTTATTTATTTATTTATAGTCAAACTGTAGAAACTTTCAAAAACTAATGTATTTTTAATAAGAATCAATCTTTTCTAAGAATTTATTTTGGAGCTGTTTTTATTTTTTATTT
>JAOYSI010013498.1:11812-29543 GCA_025775065.1 Hiodon alosoides | reverse complement strand
AATCTGGAGGTAATCCAACAAGGGGAAGCAGTAAGTACTGAATCTTACCTGAATCTGGAGGTAATCCAACAAGGGGACAATGGAAGAAAGTTTAAGTGCAGCAGTGTGGAGTAGTGTTTAAGGGATCTGGCTGGTAACCAGGGGCTTGCAAATTCAAATCCATTTCCCAGAAAAAAACTATACTATACTATACTATACTATACTATACTTTCCTAAGCTCAACTCAAACAATATGTGGTGCCATATTTGTTTAGTTTTTCTTGTTAAGTTTAATGGAAGGCAATACGTAGAATAAAAATGATCATGCCTGGTGTTTCCAGATGCAAAGCAAATGCTAACTGAGAGGGAGATTGAAAAACTTTGGTTGGAAACTTTGGTCCCAGATGAATAAGGAGAAAAAGTCTTGTTCATTGATGTAAATTGACATGTTCACCGGTCTCGCACACAGGCAAATATGCAGTTTAGTCCCAACCTGGAGTGTACATGTAAAAATACGAACATGCTCTGTCTGTTTCAGAATCATCCAAGGAATTCCATCTTCGTCGCTCAAAAAACAACATACCAAAAGCACGCATGAGAACCCTGAAAATGAGCATTGTCATTGTGATGTCTTTTATCATATGTTGGACCCCATATTACCTGTTGGGTCTGTGGTACTGGTTTTTTCCTGACGATTTGGAAGAAACCATCTCACATTCCTTAACTCACATACTTTTTATTTTTGGGCTCTTCAACGCTTGCCTGGACCCAATAATCTACGGGCTTTTCACAATCCATTTCCGGAAAGGACTGAAGCGTTACTGCCACAGTGCGACTTTGCTGGCTGAGTCTGAAAATCAGTCCACTGTGACGGGCTCTTTCCGATGCTCGCCCTCCTCGATTCCCATGCGGAGGTTTACGGCCAACAGCGGCCAGACCCAGGAGGAGAAGACCAGCAGCCACAACACCTATCTTACGGTTTACTACGGAGAGGGCGACACCCGCCAATCAAGCCCTGGAAGCATGCTTTGATCAGCAGAAACGAGGCCTTAAGAAGTTCAGTGGGTCACATGTTTCAGAACCGCATTCAAGTTTACCCATCATCAGTGCCTCCAGCCTAAAACCACAGTCTAAGCTCCCTAACAATAAACACAGAATTATTAACGGATGGTGTTCTTCCGACACTCTAGAAACTGACTTAAGCTTCAGAATATTAAATGTATACTTTATCAGTATTTCAAACACTGCAGTGAATCATAGCCAAAATAGTCAAAAGCCCATTTTATTCGTATATGAAAAAAACACGTTCTGTTACTAACAGCACAGCCAATGAACACACTTTACTGATGCAAATTAATAGAAAGTTGAATCTATTAGCATTTTTAAATGTTTAATGTATTCTCTATGTGGTATTTACCCTTTGCGCTTTTTAATTATAAAGTTTTATGTTCGTTTTTATTTTATTACAATATAAAATCAATAGTATATTACCACTGTGAGTTTGACTATTTGTTTTGTGTAAAGGAATTTACAAGAAATTGTATTCCAGTGTACAGTGTCGCTTCAAATTATTTGTGATTGAATTCTGAACTATTGTGTGTCAATCATAAATCCTTATATATAGATCCAATCCAACCACATAATGTCAATCCATTCTACATGAATTTGTACAACAGTGGTGTGAAGTAAAAAAAAGGGTTTATTTGTCTAAATGCACTTATCAACAATATGATGTAAGCAAGGGATGAAAAACTGCTGTAAGTGTCTCAGGGAAATGACTGCACATATGCCACAGAGCATTTAAATGTAACTGGAGACTATACAACTGTAAAATGTAATTAATGTTTCATCTTTTATTGTGGTGTTATCAGTGAGTTACGTTTAGGCTGACATGCATTACCAATTCAATCAGAACCAGAATCTGTGCAACAAGAAATATAATATATACTTATATAATAATATTTTAATATGATTTTTTTTGTGTTGTTACGGTGGTGAAGTTGTCACTTCTGCAAAGGTGCATCTGATTAAAGATTTTATTTAAATTCCACTTTTATATTTTGAGTTGTTACATTTGTAATGAGGTTCAAGCCACAAAACAAAAAAAGACTTATATTTATCATCTGTTTGTGTCCTACAGGAATAAAAATGTGTTAAT
Organism: Hiodon alosoides; assembly: GCA_025775065.1. Taxonomy (NCBI): domain Eukaryota; kingdom Metazoa; phylum Chordata; class Actinopteri; order Hiodontiformes; family Hiodontidae; genus Hiodon; species Hiodon alosoides. The sequence goes on along the minus strand of JAOYSI010013498.1, from coordinate 27,406 downwards.
CATAAAAGATTTGGTCAAATTTGACAACTTTCTTTGAATGAATGACTTTGTATAAAGTTATTACATATTACACATTAAGGTAATCTGCATGCTTTAAGTTCACTTAAAATCTTCAGTCGTGCTTCTCGGTCAGTATACTATCTGATTCAGAATTGTTGTCTCATCTGAAAGCTTTGATGTATGTATTTATCATAAATCACACACAAGACAATAATGCAAAACTGATTCAAGAGTTGATTCAGGAACACCTGAAAGTCCAAAACCTAGATGGCCTCCCAAACCTCCAGATTGAAAGAATCCCCTGTTTATCCCCTGTATATCTTTATCGCACTTGGTCATTATAAGACAGAACGTTGTTAGCCTCCACAGTTACCTCTGGGGGCAGGGAATAATATTCCAGTTTTCCCACATTGGGGCTGGGTTTTCTGTTTTTTCGATTCCCTCTGGAAAATGCAACCTGTTAAGCACTTTGTGACAAATTCTGTTTGTAAAACTGTGCTATGACAAATGCAATTTGATTGATTAATTGATTGAATTAGCTTCATTAAAAACGGCTCACCAGTGACTGTTAAATCCTTTTAGATAATCAATATTTTGTCATTTACATACTTTTTTTGTTTCTCGTGACGCTGAATTTACTCATCTGGGTACTGATTGATTTCCGCTCGTTGTTGTTATTTTGTCAGGTTAAATCAGTTACACTCGGATGAGTAACAGTGGAAGAAGAGTTGAGCGCTTCATCAGGGTCAAACTGCAAGGAACGCTACGTTCCCTGGGGCAAAGCCGGATATAAATAAATATATTTGACATTATTATGTATTTTTGAGACTTTATTTGTTCTTCCACAGCCCCAATGCTCTGTATGAATAATATTATTCAGTTCAGTAAAGATATGAGGAAAGACATTAAGCCACCATACTTCTGATTTTTACTGAACTCGAGCTAAAAGCATGAGAATCACAATGCCTTTTGTGTAAAACCACACATAATTTACACACGGCTGGATTGTGTGCTGTCTGCACAGAATTGTAAGATATTTGCGGTTTAACATTGGACTCACAATGACTTTAATAAGTTATGCTTGTGGTTTAACATTGGACTCACAATGAATTTAATAAGTTATGCTTGTGGTTTAACATTGGACTCACAATGACTTTAATAAGTTATGCTTGTGGTTTAACATTGGACTCACAATGAATTTAATAAGTTATGCTTGTGGTTTAACATTGGACTCACAATGACTTTAATAAGTTATGCTTGTGGTTTAACATTGGACTCACAATGACTTCAATAAGTTATGCCATAGTATTGCTACTGACAGTAAATACAATGCAATCAATAGAATATATTCAGCTTCCGGTGAAAAGCTTTTGGCAAAGATTGTAAGTAAAAGCACATCATGTCCAGTTGAAGGCAAAACTGGTTTCCAGGTAAATATTCATAGTTCCTCTGCATTAATATAAAATTCAAAAACCACTCACTAGATTGAAAGTAGAATGCGTGCTTTTGAAGACGCTTTTATGTAACAGGAAACCTTGAGGTTCTGAGGAAAGACAAGAAGAAATAGGTTCACTTCAATCACATCATTAAAATCTGATCCATATTTTTTAATTGTTTTTTTTTTTTTGGTAATTCCAGAGTGCCAGAAATGGTGGAGTCTCCAGTAAGAACATTCAGGGAGGCAGATGTAAGTTCCAGGGAAAAACCAGGAAGGCTTTACTTTACTCTCTATATTATATTTATTGAACAACCGACACTTAACTAGGATTAAATAGGTTCAGTGGATGCCATTTAATCCTGTGAGAGAAAAGGTTTTTATGAGAAGTTAACTAGCTTTCATGAGGCGGCATCTAATTTAAAGATCAACAACAGTGACATCTGATCGGACTAATTATTTTTTAGGGTTTAACCTCTCGTAAGGCTTTTCTTTGCATGGTTGTAGTGAAAGTGTATATTCGGGCAAAACCAAAAAAACTTGACTATTAATACTGAATAATAATCTATTCAACGAAGAGTTAAGGTTGTATGGAACAGTGTTTAGCTCCGTCAGGATAAACAATGACAGTATACATATAGAAATATGAGAAAGTAACCCATTAATGTGATCTGAGACCTTCCTGCCTCCTAAGAGCAGGCCCAGACCAACCCGGGTCTGCCTATAGTAGTGAAGAAACAGCCCGGAAAGGTGGAATTTCTACGGCCAGCCGCCATCCTTCTTCTGAGCAGTCAAGATCACTAAATGACAAGCAAACTAAAAAAATGTTGTATGCCCGGATTTAAGTACCGAGTCCCGGACAAAATCTCTTTCACGGTAGATGAGCTTTGTATGAGAAGACTTACACATTTCCCAAGAGCCCTTGAGATATTCAAATAGCCTGCTATATGGATCTATTACAGAACATATACTATGTAAGAGAAGCCAAAGCCCTGAATACTTAAATCATATCACTGTGCAGTTCCACTCTCCGTATGGTTTTCCCTCACGATAATGTTTCCCAGTTATGTGGTAGAATTCTAAACCGCACGACTGAAGGTATGGGATATGCCCCTCTCAACTCTTTTTACCACAAGTACATGAATAGAAGACATCAATGGCACGGCGATGACTCACTGCCAGACCTGCTTTTATTCATCATGTTTACAGCAGCAGTCTATGTGCATGAGTGGAGGGAAAGCGCATAAAGTGAATCATGACCTTGGTAATGTTGCCCTGTCTCCTTTAGACACCACAACTTCAGTGGAAATGATCACCGTGCCAGTTTTAAGCCCCGATGGAAAAAAAAAAAAATACTAAATCCTCAACTCTCCAGGATAAAATTGGCAAGCTCTGCTTTGCAAGTGATTGATCAGATTAGACGGGGGACTTGCAGCTGATGAATAGCCTGATATTAATTTATTTTTTGGATTTTCTTTAGTTAGCTGCCAGTTAGATTGTTAGTGTTTTGCTCTATAAAGGTATCTACAGTGAACAACTAATTATGTCATGTTTTCTCCTGGGATTCAGGTTTAAAAATAGGATGCATCCACATATACACAAACTGCTTGGAGTATTCGAACAGGGTGACTAAAATGGGTCACTCTTTTGAGCACATTTGAAGGCTCCCATGTGCCTCTGTCTCCCTTGCATGTTTAGCAGTTAATGCTAAGTAACGAAACAAAGAAGAACCCCCTTCCTTTACATCCCCACCCATATATTTAGTCCTAAAACATTAATCCATGATCCTGCGGCAGTTGATGAATTAGTTCAGGTCCTCAAGATGGGAAGTGAAACTGATGACAATAAATAGAAACAGAATTATACCTTTGGTGTCCTGCTTTAAAATGAATTTGTTTCGTTGGTTTACTGCTTACATCATAGCAGCATTTTAATTTGTTTTTTGGTTTCCATCACTGGTCATGTTTGACATCGTGCACTGAAATGTCGGCGCGTGGTCTAATACATTTTTTATATTTTTATAAATACTTTTTTCTTAAAAACATTTTTAGCCTGCAGTGATTCATCTTGTATTCACTTTAAACAGTGTGCAAGATGTGTAATTTCCTTTGATCCAAGTACATGTCCTCTTCAGACATACGGATCTCTGCTGCTGGTATCACCAGGATATATTTTTAAAACTCTTATTCATGAAGTTCTGAAATCAAAGCATACTCCGAACCCTCACATTTAGATATTAATGAACCAGTGAATCATGTCCACTCTAATTCTCTGTGGGGTTTTTCATTTTTCATTTCAATTCCGAGATGGTTTTGTGGGTTGTTCATGCTAATTGAATTGTTTTATGTAAAACCCACTCTCTGTGGAAGGAATGCAGTCGCTTACACACTTCCACAGTATTATCATTGGATGGCCTTGTTGTCAAGTCTTGGTCAGATAGCACTTCTAATTTGACACGTGTTATAATATTCTTAATGACTATTTATTTTACTTTGCCTTTTAGAATTTGTTTTAATCGCTCCACGAAAGCAAAAAACACAGAATAGTCACCATGTAGCTCCAAAATATCTCTACAGCTTAATTTATGTGCTTATTACGTAGTTCTTTCTTTATTAATTTAAGTTATGTGCTTATTACGTAGTTCTTTCTTTGTTAATTTATGTGCTTATTACGTAGTTCTTTCTTTATTAATATAAGTTATGTGCTTATTACGTAGTTCTTTCTTTATTCAACAATTTTAAAAAATAATCGCGGCCACACGCGCACGCGCACACACGCGCACCCACACGCACACGCACATCATCCCTTAGTCGGGTTCCCCCTGTGCAGCTCTGATCTTTAAATCCTGCACCTGTCCCCAATCCCCAATCTACAATATGGGTTCAGTACAGATGACAATCACAATCATCCAATTGACAGGCTGGTTCTAAAATGGCTTGGGGCCTAGGGGCACTGCGACCCCCCCTTTGCCCACCAGTCCACCCCAGCTTGTTAAATATGTCAAAACATGTGATTCAACAAAAAGACAATGATTAAGTATCATTTTACATGATTTTTAAATTACAGACATCATACATACCCCTGTAGTCAATACTTTGTACACCCCCCTTTTTCTTAGATCACTCAAGGTGCTTGGTGTTGTATTTAATAGGTTTTTTACATGGATCCTCAGGGATTTTTAACCATTCCCCATAAAGCATTTTTCCTGCTCCACCAGATTTCTTGGTTTTCTTTTGCGATTTACTTTTCTGAGATCAAACCATAAATGCTCAATAGTATTAAGGTCTAAACATTGCATTGCCGGTAAATTATGTTTTTTTTTTTTTTTGTTAAAGTAACCACATCATTGTAGATTTTGATGCCTGTGTTTTAATCTACGTTTTTCGGCAGACCAGACCACTTAGGAGGCACAACCTTGCAACAAAAGAAAACAATTTGCTCGATAAGACTCCAGCGCGGGGAACCAATCAAATTATTGTGTCCACGCTAGTGGGTGAACTAGGATTCATTCTAGGAATGCTCCATCTTTAATAAAGGTCCTAGCTCCAGCAGTAGTGTATACACACATTTCCCGTCACTCTCTCTGCTATACATTCTCCTAACTGACATCCTTCACGCTCGTTACCTGCTTCATATCGGTACTCAGATGCCTTGACTGTGAACCAGTGGGCCTCGGTTTATTTGCAATTTAGCTTCCTGTCTCTACATTATCTGGGTTCCTTAATAACCCACGTGTCTCAATGTTGGCGTCTTTGTCCGGTTTATCCTTCCCCTTCTGTTTATTGTGCCATGGAAATCTACTGAGTGGAGTAAATACTGTCCACCGCCCCCATTACATAGCCTTATATGCTAGCCTTAAATGCAATTATTTCTGCCCATCTTTACACGTCATTAAAATTCAGAATTTCAGGTTCATTTTAGTGTTCTGGCTTGCCTACTCTTCCGGGGGAAATTATATTTCTCCCTTATTCATATAAGTAGGGCCGATCACCAAGATCAGCCTGGCGAGATTCTCCACAGCGAAGCAGAACCAGAAACCAGAAAAAAAAAAAAAGCAGTTCGAGACATTAACGTTGGGTTTCGTTTCTTTAATGTAGGTTGCGCTCTCTCTCTCTCACTGCACTAGCTGATTATTAGCTGCAGCCGGTAATCAGTCGGAGTCGACGATTAGCCTCAGCTAAGAGCAGGGGTTTTTAAAGGAGCATTCAGGCTGTGGTCACGTGTGCGGGCAGTATAGGAATAGCTAATGGACAGTTTCTAAAAGGTTATTTTTTTTTACAAACTGATTTAGACTGTATTTTGTTGTAGGTGAATATTTAAAGGGAGTCAATAAATAATCGAATTCATTTGATGTGATGTTTTAAGACAAAGTAATGGTGCTCATAATCTGGAAATAGAAAACATTAGTCTTGGTTCATATGATGTTTCTTCCTGACTTTGAGACTGATCACTCCTGAACCTGCCACACCCTGTATGTTACACAAAGGTGAACAGAAATCGCATTGTCACTTTAAATCTATTTTCATGATCAAAGTCACCAAGACTTTCAAACTCAGTGAAAGCTAAACTCAATGAAAGCTGGACTGCACTGAAATACGTTTTTTTTTTTTTTAAATGGAGGAAAACCTCTAATAACTGTTTGTTTTACAATATTTTACGTGATACAAATAATCACCACAGCATTTAGTTGACTGCGTTCTTCGAGATTAATCTGGTTGTTCTAGCTGGATTACCTGCCTCAGTTACAGTTAAATACGCTTTCGTTACATTGTGTTATAGGTATTAGGTCACTCATTAATTTTGGTGCATCGTTACCTGCTGACCAGTCTTCTTTAACTATTCAGGAACTATTAAACTATTCTAGTTGAACTATTCAGGCTTCTAGTTGGTAAAATGGTTGAGCTCAGTTTGTATGTAAACTTTGAAAGAGGCTAAACCTTGCTCTTGAGACAATAACCTCTCAGCACATCTCACTGATCCTGTATTTGCTATGGTATCAACCTTTCCAGTTTTTTTCCCCATGGCCCAGAGAAACCTGAGCGATAACTGGAGGTCATTTTGTGTGTGTGTGTGTGTGTGTGTGTGTGTGTGTGTGTGTGTGTGTGTGTTATTAAATCCAGCACTGTCTGTTTTCTGGGCTTGTTCATGCTATTTTTTTTTTAATTACATGAAGTATTCAAATCAGGATTATTAAACATCAGGGGCACATGTTGATAGCTTAGTGTTTACAGGTCTAAAGACATGCATGTGGCAGATAGATAGTGTAGCTAGATGGTATTCACCTCAGAGAGGTCAGTTTCTCATAACACCCAAACTAACACAAAAACGCTGGACATTTTCAGGCCTGCAGTTCCACTCTGGGTCAATTACACTTTGCTCCTCTGTAATGTACAATCATGCATTATCTATCACCGTCAATCATTTAAACTAAATTCATGCAAGTGCCACTCTAAGAAGTGGTCAGTGAAATTCAGATACTGTAAATGTAACAGTTTAATCTGACGATCTCTGCCTGTAGCAGCTGCTTTTTGAATTAAATGATTACATAATTAATTTAATCTTCTAACAGCAAACACTTATTGTTTACGAATGTTTTTCCTATGAGCGCTGCAATCTATATTAATGTATGTGTCTGTATTTACTTTACAGTAGCATAGTATACCACTCAATATCCCTGGATATGAGAGACGTTACGTTACAAATGCCGGAAGTCCCCAGACACAATCGGTTCCTCAGAATAATATTTGTGTTGTTTACTTTCCACTACGTTGAGACTTTTTGAAGGACATGTGGTACGTCGCAGTTTATTTTTAAAGCTCTGCATGCTTCAGTGGCTTCACAAGTACAGGTCACTAAGACACAACCTTCACTGTCACAACTGTTCCAGGAAACGCTCTCTCAGACCTGTCACTCACACAGTACAAGTTCTTCCACAAAATACTGAAAGTTAATACAAATATAAGGAGCTTTCGCTTTAATGGCCAATCTATAAATAGTTCCATTTTCAGTGTGCAGTATTTACCATGTTTCGATGGTTTAAAACAACGATTGTTAATAAAATAAAAAAATACTAGTACAGCTGGCCAAACTCAATTTAAATAGGTCCTTGTACTATTGAAATATACGAGAGAGCCTCTATACTTATTGTCTAAAATATTCAGGTAGAAGAGCAGTTGGAGAGTAATTATTAATTTTGTTGTGAACATTTACATTATAAAGCAATCTGTGCAATAATTTCATAATTTTCTACAATTTCCAAATTCTAAAAGTATCAGTCAGTAATAGTGTTCTTCTGGGCATCTTAAGGATACAAGAAGCCAAAATGGGCAAGGTTGAGGCTGTGGTGCCTATTTATATCAGGCACAACAGGGTGTAAAACCCCTGTAAATAATCCAGCCATTATGAGTGATCTGAACTGACACCTGGTTCAATCCTAATGATTCAACAAGCGAACTTGAGAAATGATTGTAGAACAGTTACATAATGGTTTTGAAAATGTATACACCACTAATAATCTTCACCTTCCACCCGTTTTTTTTTTTTACGTTGTTTCAGTATCTGATTGCCGTTATTTACTCACGTTTTATCTAAAGAAACTGTCAAATCCACTTGATTTTATGATATCGTATCATCACTATAAGACATCTTACCTCCTGATGGTACCACTAGTCAAAATTTGAGGTTCTGGCTCATAGACGCTCATGAAGAAGACGATAGTCTACAGAGTACAAACCTATGGATGCAAGACCCCTGATACACTTGCTAATTTTAGACCTTGTTAGATGAACAAAGAGTAAGAGGTATGTGAGAGTGATCCTGAACTTTAGTAAACTGAAGGAAAGTAGACGTCCAACGGAAAAACTTAATCATAAGACAATTAGTTCGGGGACACCGGTTCTAAAAATTTTTACCAATTTGAAATGATCTGATTTAAGATCTATGACTGCCCCTTGTCGGTATGATGTGGTAACTACATATCAGAAGACATTCAGAAGTGCGATGTGCCTCCAATATATTTATATTTTTTCTCATTTTTCTCATTTTAATTTCCTAAAATATTGCATTGTGGAAGATTTCTATAATTTAAATGTATTCTCTCGTAAGTGCGGCTTCCTATCTATAAACTAAAGCAATGGATATACTACAATACCAAAGTTGGATTTATCTGGTTCATCTTTAACTTCTAAGTACATAAATAGAAATCATTACAACTTCCACTACACCATGCACACACATGTCTGTCTATGAGGATTTAAGGTAATAAGGATAATAATTCCTCCATGTTATATAGTAAATTGCAGTTACTTAACTACTGTGATGGACCAAATGCAACATGTGACAGTGGGGTCTGACTGGAAAATAATTAGAACACTCCCAACTTACTGAAGTTCATTTATAATCATCGCTAAATCCTTAATAAAGACTTTTCCTCATTTTTCTCATAGTTTCTTTACTTATTTTTTTCACACACACAAAAATAAAAAAATTAAAAAAAAAAACTATTTTTTAAAAATTCAGACAGGAAGTTGTATTGCAAAACCTGTTGCATTCCAGTCCATCTTGAAACATGAATGTGGATTACAGTTCATAGACTGCAATTCCCAGTTGAAAGATAAATCGGAGCAGAGATGGACCGGCCACCTGCTTCTGTGTTGCCATCTGCAAAATTGCCCATACTCTAGGCTAGGAAACTTTGGGAAATCAATAGTCCTCAAGCCAAGATGATCCGTTCCTGTGTGATGGAGTTTAAATATTATTGTGCAAGTTGAAATGAAGTGCTTCAACTATGTGTATAGGGACATTTGGAAAATGTGACATGACCTCCCGTCCTTATTGCAAAAGTCGGTAATGAAAAATACGTGTGATGTGAGATATAAATCTAATCCTTTTGAGTGTATCTAAAATAATATATAAAACAGGGTTGGCTCACTTTCATTCCAATGTTGATTTAATGAATTAGGTTGTTTAGGTTGTGTTTTTGCTTTGTTGTTTCGCTCTTTATCCGTATTGGAGAGGTAAATATAAATTAGGTTTATGCGCGACCCATGAGTAATTTGTTTTTGAACAACAAGGCTGGTATTAAAACTAGATTTATTTTATTGTCGTGATTATACGTACACTCAGCAATATCTGTATTGGCAAGATTGTTGATACTTTAAATTAGATCGTTTAACGTTAATGGAAATAGAAATATTAGGCGAACTGGTGCCAGATAAGTACCAGCGAGAAGCTTGCAAAGCTCAGTCGGTTCAACAAAACTAAGCAACAAGTGGGCTTCCGGTTTTTTTTTTTCAAAATAAAAGTATTTGCTGGACTTTCGAGCAAGCCTGTCACACTTAGTATTTTCGGAAAATATAAATGCCCTTTAATTTCTAAACAATGTTTAGGTTTTGTTTTGTTTTTTTGCAAAAATTATTAGCCACACTGGGCAGTATTAGTCAATGACCAGAACATTAAAATGGAAGTACGTTTGGTTAGTGTAATTTGATCATAGTAATTTGAGTTTTAAAATAAAACAATATTTTTGAGAACTACTTACATTTTATATTGAGGCGTTTGACGTTGGGTGTTTTCAACAACCCCAAGAGACATCTGTTTTGACAGGCTTGGACAAATTGGGATCCGGAAGTAACACCTTAACGTTACTAGCTTCACGCTACCGAAACGCTAACACTGCCAGTACCATCTCATGGCTCCACTTAAATGTTTTTGTCGTTATTAAACACGGTTTTTCAATACTAAGTCAACATCCTTATATATTCTGATTTAAGTGATATATGCGAAGGATTGAAGTACTCAAGGTTCGACCACAGTAGGTTACTCATCCAATTTAAAACTTTTTTCTTGGGCAGGCTAGGGGGGAAAAAATAACAATGGAGACTTTTATCAACTTAACAAACCAAAGCCAGGGAAGGGATCGTATTTTTAGGTGAGTTTGATGGTCACATGTTGCAACAAGCTGTGTTGAAGCGTGCAACAGGACACACATTCCTATTCTTTCAACAGAACCTTTCTGATTGCTCGCCAAGGGATTGTCCTATCTCGTATTCTTTTAAATTATTTTATAATTAACACAAGGAGTTAGCTAGCTACATGTATGGGGAGACTGTCAAACTGTCTTCTTTTATTTATGGGTTAATATTGATTCGATGTTACTGTATCTTGAAAGCAAAAACACATTAACTAGAACGGAATTAATTTGGAATTGTGGCAAACATTTTGCCCATGTTTAGTAAATGTAATCAGCAATAGATTAGCAAGACGATCACCTCCAACTTGGGTATAACAAAAAAAAAATTGGTTTAACATCGTTCCCTTAGAAAGTTGTTTTGGCGTTATGCAATGCGCAAATATTGTGGCTAAATGGTACCCTCTTGTGTTTCCTTTCAGAACGACGCAATATGCGTGCGCTTTTTTAAAATACGTGCTGCGAAATAACGCTTCCAAGAAAGAGCTAGTGAAAAAACTGCAAGGTATCGAATCCCACCTGAGTTCAGGGAGAAAATGTAAGTAGCAAATGTATCTATGCAGTTTATTAATCCCCGCGTTTTTATTTATCTATCTATGCTGATTTCATGGACAGGTGACGGCTGCTAAAAACAAAGTTTGAACACCTCATAATACTTCAGAATCTTTGTAGCAGTTAGCTTTAGTCGAATAATGTTATAGTCAGTTTCTGCTTTGTCTTTCAGTGTTCAGACTGGGGAACACGGTGAACTCCATTGACGCAGCCAAGAGAACCGTGTGCCTTTCAGATCCGGTGCTGCGCTTCTGTCTGACAGTGGCCAACCTGAACCGCGCCCTCTATTTTATTTGTGACAATGTCCTCTGGGCAAGAAGCATTGGGTTTATTGGTGACGTTAATAAGGAGCGCTGGCGCTCAAACGCCTCCCGGTATTACTTTTACTCCTTAATCATGAATCTGACCCGAGACCTGTATGCCATTGCACGGATTATGATACAGAAATCCCAGGAGAGACGGCACCAGCATAAGATGAACCGGGATACCTGTAATGGTGGAGAGGAGGCCTGTGGTGGTGAACGTGATCTACACAGTTTCCTGTCCTTGCTCTACGAGAGCCTTAAGAGCAGCCCGCCGCTTGTTCTAGACACTGTGAAAAATGTATGGGATCTCTTCATCCCGCTGGACAGGCTGGGCATATACCGAACCAATGCCGGTGTGATTGGGTTTTGTGGACTCATGTCCTCTCTTGTAGGAATGCTAATGCTCCTGAAACCCAGTTTGAAGCTGAAACCGTAACTATGCCAACAGAACATTGGCCCAGCAGAGCCAATGCTACAACTTTCCTAAACTTCGGTTGTAATTGGTCAGTTGCCTTGACTGAAATTTTACCTTGCTCTATAATCCAAGGCTAAAATGGATATTTAAAAATAGTTTTAGCTCATGTGGTCTGAAACAAAGACTGGTGGAGGGGACGGATTTATCAACTTTTAAAACTAATTGGGCACAAAAAGGGAATAATCCAATGGAATTATTAAAAATGATATATATATATAGGAAATAACAAAAAGCTGATGGAATTCATTAGTTTATTTGTTTAGCGCATGGCCTTCGTCAGCGTAAAATATCATTTGGATATCTTTAAGGAATTCAAGTCAAGTATCTCCATCAAGGAACACCAGCAATGCATGGAAATGGTTAACGGTACTAGATAAATAGTTAGAATCACATAGTTCACATAGTTAGTGCATTCTCTGAATGCACTGTATTAAACGTGTGAGAAGATGACTGCAGTGTCGCTTGCTCTCCAGGTACATACTTGACATGAAGATGCCGAGCGCACGTTTCTCAGTTATACCTAAAACCTGCTAATACTGTAGCTCTACTATGCAGATTGACATCATAATCTATGTTAGGTTCACCCAATGTTCTACCTCAGATTCAAAGATACCAACGTCAGTCCCTTAGGGTTTACTTCCTTTTTATTGTAGGGAAGCTCTTTAAAATGAACACATTCCTGTTTAAAGCATAAATTTGAATAAGAAAGGAGAAACTTCAGCTTTGCAGTGTAATTATGACAGTTCATATTATCACTGTATTCGGTGTACCAGGTAAAGTGTTGGTAAATACCCACTGTACCCAGTTTCCTCGAGACCTACTGTAAGACATAAATACCTCTGTTCAACTAAACTAGATATGAGCCTTAATCAGTGAATGTTTACTTCATGATGTAGGAAACACGGATAGATTTTTATGGTTAGTATGTTTGCTTAATAAAGTCATCAGAAACATATCTTAATTGATAAGAGGTGTATGTTTTTTTTTGTTTTTTTTTGATGAAAATTACCTGGGAATATGTCTTCAGTAAATTCAACACCTATAGTGCTTTGATACTTTTACGAAAGGGTCTTCTCAGGTGTTTCCAAGCATGCCGTGAGCTTTCCGTAACATCTCCTTAACTGGACTGGTAATCGTGCAGACGCATTCCGTTCTGATGAAGCTGAAATACCATAACCATAACCAAATTCACTTTCCTAAAACTGGATTTAAGTGTTAAGTATTATTGTCCTATTATAAAATAATAAACGAGCATAACATTTTTGTACAAATAAATTAGATTTACGATTTACACGATTTACTCCAAATTCACAATTCGCCCTCCCAAGTTTAAGTTTTACATTTGAATTTTAAGTACATTTGTTTGCATCATTGTAGATGCTTATTTTTTTATTTATAACCCGGTAAAATTCAACGAACCTACACCTACTGAAAGCATAATGTATTCTTTGTCAAAGGTTATACAACATTTGATTAGAGACAGACAGTATGGTATTGAAATGAAATTAGTAGATTTCAAAGTTTATCCAAGTTGCACAAAAAATACCTCTTACCCATATTGTGCTTCGCTAAGCTGGGATATTTACAGAACGCTTGAGTAACACGGTTTGCAAAGTTCATCTCTCGGGCAACATCCACATCACAGATACAATAAGTCATTACGTAACACCAACACATTACAATGGCCGAAATAAAGCAAAGGTCTCCATCCTTTGGCAATCAACTTCGCTGCCATTCATTTTGTTTTGTATTCCAGTTCCTTCTTTCGAAACCAAAACGATAGTTGTATTACAAATGCATCCATCTCCCTGCACAGGTTCATGGTCGGTGGATGACCTTCCCTTGACAAATATCAGTTATACAGCGCCACCTCATGGAGGCCTTGCGATGTCATAAACGGCACGATGCATGATGAAAAGACCTTTATTTTACTGAAACATTAAATACATTTAGTTTTCTCAGGAGAAAACTATATGGTGCCATTTGCCCATTGTGAAAAGATTTTTCAAAAATAAATATCCCATTTCCTTTTCAGGGAAATTCCTAATCCCCCGTCTGGCGTGAGAACATTGAGAGTACAAAGGGAGAACTCAAGAAATAAATTATGTTACACAGACCTCTCCTGTTAAGTAGATAAAATGCTGTGACATTTTAAAAGGCTATTTATTTATTTTTTTCACATTTTGTTCCCAACAACAGCAAATAAAATAAACAATGCGTCAACTAATGAGATGAAATAATAAATCCCCAAAGAATACTTTTATATCATGTATTTTTAGCTCAAATAAAACTCTACAAAATTCTACATTTGAAAATAACACACACGCAACGCAGTTCTGCAGCAAGCTCAGACTGATTTTTCCCCAAAGCTGCAGAGCTTTACAAGAATTAGGCATTTGTAAAATGCAATTTTGAACCACAATGCATTAAGACTGCATACACTTTGTTCCAAATATGCCATACGTTGAAATTTACTCCATGAGGTTACGTAAGGTAAGTAGAAACCCATGTGATTTTAAATTCCCCCACAGAAGGCACCTATTCTACATGCATGTCACATGTTGGGTGGCTTTGACAGCTCTCTGAACCTATGATTTTAAGAGAGAGTCGTTTGTCTGCAGCAATCTCAGTTATGATTGGTTTTGAGGCATTGCCTTTGCAAAATATCAAAACAATGTTCTCCTAGAAAGTCAGTATTCCTCCACAATGAAAACGTATTGTAATGTGGCTAGATGACATCTTCCATCATTTACTTAAAAGCGCGCCCGTAATAATGTTGCAGAGTGCTTCTGCATCATACGTGACCACAACCACTGCACGTGACCATACTGAAAGACTGATACATACTATCACACACACGTGTCGTTTTACACACACACGTGTCGTTTCACAGCGGTCCAAAGCAGACCTGGGACTAGCCTAAACAATCACATCTCTGTCCTATCATCAAATTAGAAAAATCAGTAGATATTTTATAACAGAAAAATCCAATAAGCAAAAAAAAACTAATAAAAACACAAAAGACTAACTTTCAGACTGTTGTCTTTAGCAGAAGGTAATATATAATACCAAGAAAAAGAGAGAAACATTAAATGAAATAAGAACCGTTTCATGGTTTAACTCAAATAAGAGCATTTGTGACTATTTCCTACGACCACAATAATAACTTAACTCAGACTAGTACTACAACCCCCCCCCTTTTTATTTTATTTTTTTTACTTTACAGCCAGAGATGGAGAGTGGCGTCTCATCATGCTGTCTGAGAAGCAAAAGTATTTTAATTATGAAAGTGATTGACAGCATAGCCACCGCTCAGAGCTATGCAGAATCCCAGATTTTTTGTGAGACAAATAAATTAAGGCAAATCTAAGTCAACACAATACAATGCAGGGATGTTCTTATCAATTAGGCCAATGTTTACACTGATCCACAACATGACACACTCATTTATAAAAACAAATAATGCCATTTAGCACATTAACTTTAACTGCATGGAATGTCGTTACCAAAAGAGTCAAATTAATTTTGTGGTTTGGTCTGGTTAAGGCATCTCTAAACCAATACTCACAGTAGTATATTCAGAGGAACTGTACAACATTAACAGCTAGTATAGTTCTTATCCTATTTGGCATGTCTATCAACCTCGTTCTGGTAGTGACTAAATAATGCTTTCAGAATTGATCCAAAATGGTCTTGTCTTGTCCAGTGCCTGTAACATTAGAATGCACAGGTTAAAAAAGCCCGTTCCCTACGCCGTGCTGAAACTGCAGGAAGTTTCCCCTAAAGAAGCTCTGTGATCAGATTCCCATTACAGAGTGTCAGTTTGGTCAGAGAGAACATAGACTCCCTGCCCAGGACA